>CM076582.1:1341341820-1341489581 GCA_034641835.2 Pinus albicaulis | reverse complement strand
TATTTAAGTAGGCTTCTCATATTCTGGGAAAACACCATACCTATAATGCATTCACTTGCATGTATAAAGGGAAAGGAAAACATGTTTTCATACAACGGTGACAAAGGCATCTTGGGGAAAGGTATCTTCACTTTTATTTATGTTGTTCACCCACACCACTCTCGTGTTTTCACTAATCCTGTTTTGTCATTTTTGGATTCAAATTAAGTTAAGGCCTTAAGTATTTTTTGACCTTTCGGTGTAGTTTTTATAAGTGGCATGTATGGATTTTCCATTAATTATGTACTTTTTCTCTTCATGCGCATGTTTCCCTGGAAATCAAATGCATGATTTAGTCCCATACATTTAACAAGTTGTTGGATCAACTCCATTGGCAATATCATGTTTCCTATTCAATCAAAATTTATCTCAGTTAGGGTAGGTAGGAAGGTTTTCCATTTGTATTAATAGGGCACTTCTAGCTTGTATTTTTATTATATCTTTCAAATTTAGTGTCATTTCAATTAGGGCATGAATTTTTGCAACTTTCAAGGTGAGAATGAACAAAGACAAATTTTTGTGATGGATGACTGTATATGACTCCATGGCCAGAGGAAAAGGCACTAATCTACTTCTTCAAATATCTATAGTTCTCATTCACCTCATACGGAGATGGTCCCTGATTTTGAGCCAAATGTTGCAGCAAAAAGTTCCCCCCCCCTCCATAATTTGATATTCAATGGAAATTTCTTAAATTGATGATGGGGCATGATTATGGAACATTGGCACATACATATGTAATGGAATTCCAAGATCATGATATATGTTTGCATATGTTTATGGAAATTTTCCACCAAGTCCCTGGAGGTGGGAGCGAGGGGGCGAGGGAGCGCGGGAGCGGCCTATGCAAAAGCTCCCTACCAATTTTCAGGAAACGTGGGGGGACGTCGGGGTCATAAAAATTATAAAATTTAATATTTAAAATGTAGCTATATTTTTGCAAGGAATGTATATACAGTCATCATACACTTGCATCATGAAAGATAAATCATAAGTGATAAAATTACAAATCGATGAATGATGAATCATATAATTGAAACAAAATTAAAAGTTTAAAGTTAAAACATACATCATACAATCATGCATGTAAGTTTGTAAGTTTGTAACTATATAATCATTAATGTAACTACTAACAATGTACAATGAAAATAAAGTTTAAGATATCATATGACATATTATATCAAGATTCAAAATAGAGTTTAAACTGAAGTTTACAACTCAAGTCCGAAACATAAAACTTAAACGCAAATAAGTTATGTCTGAAACATAAAACATAAAACATAACATATGAATATCAAATGATATCATCATACTGATAAATGAGCATAAATGCTCAAGTTAATGCCCCACTAGTCTCTGCATCCAACTTCTGCACGAATATATCAAGATCAACCATGTCACCATCTGAATCGGAATCACTTGGATTCTCAAATATGCTAAGTGGCACATCAACTTTTAACACGAAACCATAAACTAAAAGGGGCGGTGAGGGGACGTGAGGGGGCGTGAGGGAAACATCCCCTAGAAGTCCCCAAGACCCTGGAGCGCGAGGGGGCGAGGAATCTAGACCCCTAGGTGGGGGGGCAAGACCCCATGTAACACTGGTTTATGGAGGTGGTGGAGCAAAAAAGAGCTCAAATAGAGCTGAAATTTTTCACATAAAAAGGACTGTGGGCTTGACTAATGGTTCCATTTAAACAATGATATCTAGACAGAGAATAAGTGTAGCATGCAAACATGCATTGAAAATCCATCTGAGTTTGCATTGTATTACTTATGATGGATTCAAATTTGGGTTTTAAAATGCCAGGTTATGGCATGATTTTGTCGAGAAACCCTTAGTTGGATTCTCATGTTGGTTTAATTTATATTTTAAGTTTGTTTTGCAGTCTTTGGGTGATAGTAACTCATGAACTAGGTTACCAATGTGTAGCAATCATATTTCAAGAATAAAGTTGTGATTTTTTTATATTATTATTATTATCTATTAGCTACGAGTATTGACACCTAATGCCTGGAATTTTGACATCTTGATAGCATGGATAATTTCGAAAATGTTTTTAGTAATGTTAACATAATAACTATCATTACGTGTCTTCACTTTTTTCACCATAATAGACCTGTGATATGGACTCATCACACAACTTCATATGCTATGTCCCAACAAGTTCAAACTGGTTGAACCTACCTCATAGTGTGGTTATTAAGGACAAATTGCTTGATATATAACTCGATAGCATAGACCACGTTGCATTTCTAAAAAGAATCCTCAAGTGTCAAAAAAACTTCACAATATGTTCTACTATAAAGCCTTTTGGGATACCTGAAATAATATATGTATCATTGATGACTTTTAAAGTATGACAAGATCCAAAGGGAAAGGAAATCAATGGAAGAGTGATCCACCAATGAGAACCTAGAATTTAGCATCAGATGAGTTGGAGTCTAGGAAATTGAAACCCTATAATTTTAATTAGTGATGAAGGACATCACATAGGTAATTATATTTTCATGTAGAATAATCTGTTAATTCAAATTTAAACTGCATAATATGAAAGGCATACCATAAATTTTTCCACGTAAGTCCAAACAACCTATAAAAATGGAAAACCTTCTTTTTCCATGGGAAATAATTTACCTTTCCTTTTTAAAGGCAATCTAAATCACAAAAAATATGAACTATACTGCACACATTCTTGGATAATGTGAAAGTGGAAAAGGAATACCCTACACAAGTGATGCACACATGTACATTTGAACACTAATAGATTTTTGTAGTTGAAATGCAATACTTGTTTTCATTTAAATGTAGGGTTTTTAAAGCAGGGAGAAATAATGGCTGCCAAATTAATAAGCGTTTCTTTGGGAAAAATTTAAATCTTGTATTGGGTGATGAAGATAATAGAGGGTATTGAATCTTGATTCTTAACATCTAGAGAGAACCATACAGCCTAACACAATCTAATAGAATTGACCAAAAAAACCCAAATAGAGTCAACCCTACTATAGGAGGAAGGGCCTGCAGTAAGAACTTACCATTTTGCAAGAGCTGAGGGCGAATGTTGTTACGTGAGAGAGGGAGAGAGAGGCGAGCGACGAGGCGAATGTTTTTGCAAATTTGAGGCGAAAACGAGCGAGCGGACGAACGACGAGGGAGCGAATGCGAGGGCAAAGGCTGTTACTGCAAGAGGCGAGGGCGAATACTATTGCAGAAAGAGGCGAGGGCGGTCGGGCGAATCGCGTGCAGAGCTCATGGGAATGCTGAGGGCGAATCTTGGTCTGCCACCGCTGGGCGAATCTTCCGAAGGCAAATCTTTGATACCTGGTGAGAGGCGAATGCGCGAGGCGAAAATTGATGTTAAGAAAGCGGAGGGGGCGAATGCGCGCGTGATATCGGAGACGTTAATGTAGCACACATGTACATTTGAACACTAATAGATTTTGTAGTTGAAATGCAATGCTTGTTTTCATTTAAATGTAGGGTTTTTAAAGCAGGGAGAAATAATGGCTGCCAAATTAATAAGCGTTTCTTTGGGAAAATTTAAATCTTGTATTGGGTGATGAAGATAATAGAGGGTATTGAATCTTGATTCTTGACATCTAGAGAGAACCATACAGCCTAACACAATCCAATAGAATTGACCAAAAAACCCCAAATAGAGTCAACCCTACTATAGGAGGAAGGGCCTGCAGTAAGAACTTACCATTTTGCAAGAGCTGAGGGCGAATGTTGTTCTGCAAGAGCTGAGGGCGAATGCTATTCTGCAAGAGCTGAGGGTGAACGCTGAGGGTGAATGCTGAGGGCAAATGTTGTTCTGCAAGAGCTGAGCGCGAATGCTGAGGGCAAATGCTGTTCTGCAAGAGCAAAGAGCGAATGCGCGCGTGATATCAAACGTAGCTATTGCGACAAATACGAAACATTTTTATGTAGACCCAAATAGAGTCAACCCTACTATAGGAGGAAGGGCCTGCAGTAAGAACTTACCATTTTGCAAGAGCTGAGGGCGAATGTTGTTCTGCAAGAGCTGAGGGCGAACGCTGAGGGCGAATGCTGTTCTGCAAGAGCTGAGGGCGAACGCTGAGGGCGAATGCCGAGGGCAAATGCCGAGGGCAAAGGTCGGTTTCCGTAAGAGCCGAGGCGAATACTATTCTCAAAGAGCCGAGGGCTAACTGTGGCTACCGCCTCGCAAGAGCTCATGGCGACGTCGAGGCGAACGTCGTTTCCGCAAGAGCCTGCATGCACGTCGCAGGCAAATGTCAGTTTCTCCGCAAGAGCCGAGGGCGGGACGTCGAGGCGAAAGTGTTTCCGCAAGAGCGAGGGCGAATGCGCGTGATATCGGGGACAAGCACGATAGCACACATGTACATTTGAACACTAATAGATTTTTGTAGTTGAAATGCAATGCTTGTTTTCATTTAAATGTAGGGTTTTTAAAGCAGGGAGAAATAATGGCTGCCAAATTAATAAGCGTTTTTTTGGGAAAATTTTAAATCTTGTATTGGGTGATGAAGATAATAGAGGGTATTGAATCTTGATTCTTGACATCTAGAGAGAACCCTACAGCCTAACACAATCCAATGGAATCGACCAAAAAAACCCAAATAGAGTCAACCCTACTATAGGAGGAAGGGCCTGCAGTAAGAACTTACCATTTTGCAAGAGCTGAGGGCGAATGCTGTTCTGCAAGAGCTGAGGGCGAACGCTGAGGGCGAATGCTGAGGGAAAATGCTGTTCTGCAAGAGCTGAGCGCGAATGCTGAGGGCAAATGCTGTTTTGCAAGAGCAGAGGGCGAATGCGCGCGTGATATAAAACGTAGCTATTGCGACAAATACGAAACATTTTTATGTAGCGCGCATATAAGTTTCGAATTTTTATGTAGGGCCCATATAAGTTTGGTATTTTTATGTAGCGCGAAAATAACTGTTGCTATACCGACGGCGGAAAAGGCGTCGCTATTAGGACGGTGCCTCCAAACGTCGCAGAATATGACACTTAGACATTGTGTCGCAGCTTGCGATTGCTTAGAGTCGTCTCACAATACCACTTTTCTCTGGATGGATATTTGGGTTCCAATCTTCAGATGTGAAAATGTAATGACTTCATGGACTGTTTTACTTCATATAATATATTCAAAACAACGTTTTTTCTCTTGTGAAAAAAAAATGATTAATGTTTATCACTCTGCCTTCAAAACTAGCGATGTCGGTCTATGTTGCTGGTTTATTGATATGGTCTGATGGTCTTTTTATATTTTGGACATATCACACTCCTCACATGATTAGCGTTTTTCTCTGTTGCAGGATTTTGGGTACTTTAATTTGTATTTGGAACAATGGACGTCGGTACTCTATCTGCTGCTTTACTATTCTACATACTGCTATTTCACTTTCTTATAGATGCCTCGGGCATATTTGGATGCTTTCTCAGATTGTCGATAATCTCCATGTGGACCGTTACTGGGTTTTATATCAAGTCCCCGTATGTGACATGGGGTATTTTTCTATCACTGTCTGGGGTGGGACTTCCACTTTTCTGGATGGATATTTGGGTTCCAATCTTCAGATGTGAAAATGTAATGACTTCATGGACTGTTTTACTTCATATAATATATTCAAAACAACGTTTTTTCTCTTGTGAAGAAAAAATGATTAATGTTTATCACTCTGCCTTCAAAACTAGCGATGCTGGTCTATGTTGCTGGTTTATTGATATGGTCTGATGGTCTTTTTATATTTTGGACATATCACACTCCTCACATGATTATGATTAGCTTTTTTCTCTGTTGCAGGGTTTTGGGTACTTTAATTTGTATTTGGAACAATGGACGTCGGTACTCTATCTGTTGCTTTACTATTCTACATACTGCTATTTCACTTTCATGGACTGCTTTACTTCATATAATATCTTCACTTTCATGGACCGTTTTACTTCACTGTTGTAGGGTTTTGGGTACTTTAATTTGTATTTGGAACAATGGACGTCGGTACTCTATCTGTTGCTTTACTATTCTACATACTGCTATTTCACTTTCATGGACTCTTTTACTTCACTGTTGTAGGGTTTTGGGTACTTTAATTTGTATTTGGAACAATGGACGTCGGTACTCTATCTGTTGCTTTACTATTCTACATACTGCTATTTCACTTTCATGGACTCTTTTACTTCATATAATATCTTCAAAACAACGTTTCTCGTCTTTTAAAATTTTAAATTTTTTTTTTAAAATTGAACCCTCCGTCGGTCTACCGACGCCTTGTAGACGTCGGAACTGCGACAACCCAGAAACGTCGGAAGAGAGACAGTATGAAAACGTCGGAAGAGCGACGTTCCAAACGTCGGACCACATATCGTTTGAATACATATCTTCCGTGACGCCTGGAAGAGTGACGCCCAAAACGTTGAAATTACCGCTAGCTCTGGATCATGATACTATGCCGCCGAAGAGCTGACGCCAAAACGTCGCGACTAATGCTTAGTCGGAATCACACGGTTTATAAGCGCTTAAGAGCGACGCCCAAAACGCTTGACCACGCCACGCCGGAATCGCTGATTGGCTATGCGTCGAAGAGATAATGCTCCAAACGCTTCTATAACCACATTTCACCGGAAGTGCGACAGTTTACAAACGTCGGAGGCGCGACGGTTTGTGAGACGTCGGAAGAGTGACGCTTGTTTGGAACGACGGAAGAAGTGTCGATAGTGCGACACTTTTTACTTGCGTCGGAACGACGACGGCATGACAAACCACGGTTTGTCCGCCCCCGAACTGTCGCTCTTGCGACGACTATGTGTCGAAATAGCGACGAATTGTCCGTCGGAATTTCCGCCAAATTCTCTAGTGCCAAGTGCCTTGCTACTTGTAAGGAGCAATTTGAATTTACCGGTATGATGTATAGAATATATATTTGAAACATTGTCCAAAAGGTCCATAATCTTTGCGGTGGTCTGCACTTTTATAGTAATGTGAAAGCCACACAAAAACTCGAAACTGCTGACTGTGAAAAATTAAAACCTACAAAAACAAGCATGGTGACCAGCAAACAAAAAGAAAGGCATTGAATTTTTTGATAAAACCTATATAGGATCAACCAACAATTTGAATTTTGGGATGGAATCAAACGATATATCAAAACACAACAAAATTGAGAAATATTAAGAGATTCACATATCTTGTGGGGACCAATAGCATTACATTGGTGTTTAATTGAAGTAGTTCGAGCCTCTCACTTTGCCACGACGCTTGTTTGCCAACTAGATGATGAACATACAAAGGAATGAGGGGAAGAGACTTATTTTTTTTTTCTAAATTATTTGCTAACAGTATGTAGGACAATGGAGAAAGGGGGAATTGGACATTTTTAATGTTTTTATTAAATTTTCCAGTTGTCAATTGAAATGATTCAAGATTCAAAAGTGTTACTAATATGGCTTAACCAGTGATAGAAGAGGTAAGTAGAAGAGGTAAGTGGGTTGTGACAACTGGTTTGAGTGGTTTTAGTGTCAACTAATGAGTTTGTTTTTTATTTTATGTTAAGAAAACTATGACATTGTAAATAGAAAATAATTTTTGTTAATTAAATAAAATGAAGTATTAAGAAGTGGTTTCATAAAAAAGGTAAAACACTGATGTGAAAGTATTTTAAGAAATCGAGAAGTAGTTGAGCAGAAAAAACAATTCAGACAGTTAGTTATCCAACACTTTGAGGATAAAGGTGCATCCCAGTGAGAGAGAGGGGTTTTGTCCGGTAGGTAACTGAGGAGAGGGAATTGAGTAAAATTCCTGAGCTAGTAGAGACCAGTGGAATCACTCCAATTTCTGATTGTTCATAGATTAGAAGACTAGACTTGTAGTCCTGAGGTCTTTTCCAGAAATTTTGTCAACTCACTCGGCTTAGGTGTGGAGCACGAGGAGGAGACGAGGACGTAATTGCCTCTCTCGAGGAAGGGAGGAACATCGGTATCTGAGAATCAGATAAGTATATGGATTTTGTTGGTTATAGCAACTACTAGGTATCTTTATTTGGTTTTAGTTTTTACAGTAATGTATTTGTGAAATGAAAAAAACTTCTGTTACTGTTTTTAAATTAAGGAACTATTGTACTGTTTATGTCGTAAATTTTATCAGAATATATGTACACAGACTATGAAGCGAGTGAGAGATATAAGCTACTAACTAGTAATTATCAACAAATGACTGTTAACTCAGAGCGAACAGTGTGAAAGCTCCGAGTGAGTTGTCCTCTGCAACTATGATACACACAGACAGAATGATTCAGACATTCTATTGGAAGGAATATTTTTTAAACAAGAACATGTGGAACATTAAATGTACAGAAAAAGATAACTGTAGAAATTAGGAAAATATAACCATAAAGTGTGATTCACAGGATAATGAAGGAAAAGAATGGTCCTAGAGAAGACAATATCATTTAATAAACCCGAATTGTGTCAAATCTAGAAACAGAGATTTACGAAAAAAGATAGAAAAAGAAACAAAGATCTATGAAAAAAGATAGAAAAAAGGAAATGGAAAAAATAAATATATATATAGATCATTTAATGCAGTGTGAGTGTGACATATACTGCAAGTTACTATATGTCATATAATTTTAAGTGATCAATAGTGCAATAAAAAATTGGTCAGCCTTAGTTACTATATGTCATATAAATTTAAGTGATCAATAGTGCAATAAAAAATTGGTCAGCCTTATTTTTCTAGCTATAGATCATTTAATGCAGTGTGAGTGTGACATATACTACACGTTACTATATGTCATATAATTTTAAGTGATCAATAGTGCAATAAAAAATTGGTCAGCCTTAGTTACTATATGTCATATAAGTTTAAGTGATCAATAGTGCAATAAAAATTGGGTCTAGAGAGGGCCGTATTATGGGCGAGAAAACACCAGTGATGTTATATGGCTGAAGGCCCAAGTGGAACGCCACCATAGATGGGCTTCGGCACTTTATGAGAGATTGATTTCTTTATGAGAGCTGGCCTTTAACTCTCTAAGGGCCTTCGGCACTAAAGATAGAAGGATATAAGCTTACTAGAGAGCCTTACTACAAGGTAACCATTCTTACTGCCTTACTACAAGGGCCTTCGGCAGCCATTCACTCTCTTACAGCCTTACTACAAGGTAACCATTCTTACTAGATAGCCTTACTAAACTACCCTTACTCCCTTACTCTCTCTCTCTCTTACTGCCTTACTACAAGGTAACCATCCTTACTGCCTTACTCTAAGGTAACCATTCTTACTAGATAGCCTTACTACCCTTACTGCCTTACCTTTCCACCTTGTCTTACTCTATTACTACCCTTACTATCTTAATCTCTTTCTATTACTGCCTTACTCTCTCTCTCTATTACTGCCTTACCTTGCCTTACTCTCTCTATTACTCCCTTACTACCCTTTCTCTATTACTATCTCTCTCTTACTCCCTTACTGCCTTACTCTCTTACTCCCTTTATCTCTCTCTTACTGCCTTACAACTCTCTTACTGCCTTACTACAAGGTAACCATTCTTACTAGATAGCCTTACTAAACTAAATAAAAAAATTCAATGCATACTTGCTTATTATAAACTGAAGGCTTATAATAAGCATGCTTATAAGCCGAATAGATCATTTAATGCAGTGTGAGTGTGACATATATGGTTTATCATTAAATTTAAAATTGTTTAAATCTAACCCGTATATACCACATGATAGCGAAAAAATAAAAATAAACAAGCTTTGCCTAAAAAGCTTTGCGAATGAGAGTGAACGCAAAGTTTATAATTTGTAGTAGCTTTGCGAATTAGAGTAAGCGCAGAGTTTATAATTTGTAGTCGGTGCATTACTAAGGGAATCCTTAATTACATTGTGTTTTTGGCGTGTGCGGTGTTTGTTTCTTTAATTATGGAATGAGTGCGTGCCCTACTATTTATGGCACTTTTGTTTCTTTTTGTTTGTTGCGAGTTTCCAGTTTTACTACTCTAAGTACTGTAATTAGAGAGAGCTGAGAGAGCACAACCTGTGCGTATGGGGAGCTTTACAGTCATGCTGTAATTATGAAATGAGTCGGTGCCCGTACGATTTATGGCGTTTCTGTCTTGTTGTGGTACAATCTTACTGTAAATAGAGAGAGCACAACCTGAGCATATGGGGAGCTTTTGTAATTCTGAAATGATCTTGTCTACCGAGCCGGCAACTATGACTTAGGGCTAAAAATGGCGGGAATTGGTATTTTTTTTGGGAGCAATGTTTAAATCTTGTCTTGATACTTAAAAAATTATTAAAAATCTCTGAGTACTCAAAATTTTGAACTTTAATAAATATAATCTGAATTTACAAAAATAGCTACAAAATTTCATAAATATGGTTTAAAGAAATATATCACTAAAACATAATACAACATGATATAAGTACTTATATTAAGCATATTCTATTTTATGTTTTTACAGTTTTCCAACAATATTTTCTAATGCTGGCTGTTTGAAATCTTACCAAAAATTATTTGAACATTATATTTGAGTTGTTAAATTTATAAATATTGGATTCTCCATAGTTTTTTATTTTATTTTTTATGATGTAAATATATTCACAAAACACAAATTTATAAATATTGGATTCTCCAAAGTTTTTTTTTTAATGGATGTAAATATATTCACAAAACACATTTCAAATAAGAAAAAACCAATAATTTATTATTAAATTCCAATGGAAAAAAACACAATTATAGAATAGTTATAATTTACCTTCTCATTATACTAGCACTCTCAAGGTATAATTCCTCTATGATAAACTATAAATATTTGAATGACATGAATAGTTATGAAAAATATTTTTCTTTCTTAAAATCTTATATATGTAAATAAACCCACATAATATTTTTATATGTCAAAAGTACCATTACTTAGAAGATACTTGAATATGAAAATCCTATTAATAAATATGTAATGATATTATAGCTAACAATCGTTTCATGGTAGCTTAGTCCCTCTTGGAAAAGTAATTAAGAAAACATTATTTATCAATATAGTTTACAAAGGAGGATTGAACTATCTATTTTGAAAGCAAGATTTAAATATTTTAAAAAACAAATTCATATGAGTAGTTATTTATTGTTAATTAGGTATTGACACCATCTTAAAAGAATATATTCATACCATCCCATATATTTTATTATGATTTAGGTATTGACATCATCATAGAATAATGTATTCAGACCATCTCATATACTTTAGTTATTGATATTTTGCAACTCATAAAAGATAAATTAAGAATTTAAGCACCAAAAAAATCTATCTATCTATCTATCTATCTATATATATATCCCCGATCGATCATGTCTTCAAATATGTGACGCCCTTGCCTTTGAGGTAGTTAGGGGTTTCTCTTCGATCGAATAAGCGGAGATCCCAGTAGATGCTAAAGCGTAATTACGTATATAAGACCTCTCCTCGATATATATATATATATATATATATATATATATATATATATATATAGATATATATATCATTTTTTTTGGTTAATTTTAATGAAAGCAAGATTTAAATATTTTTAAAAACAAATTCATATGAGTAGTTATTTATTATTAATTAGGTATTGACACCATCTTAAAAGAATATATTCATACCATCCCATATTTTTTATTATGAATTAGATATTGACATCATCATAAAATAATGTATTCAGACCATCCCATATATTTTAGTTATTGATATTTTGCAACTCATAAAAGATAAATTAATAATTTAAGTAGCAAAGCAAAATTGATATATATAAAAACTTATAGAGCATTTTTCTTGGTTAATTTTAATGAAAATCAGATAGAGATTTTTAAAAATTTAATTTTAAATTGTTTAATGTAGAATTTTACTATTTTAGAAATTTTTTATGCATTCAAAAATGTATTAAACATCAACAAAATCACAATCTTATTTGAGATTGCATCATCAAATTTTAATAAAATAATTATTATATATATCAACTATTTTTAAATTTCAATTTTCTTTACTAACAAAATCATTTAAAAACAAAATTTTGATATTAAATAATATATATATTTTAATAATTATATTAAGGAATGTAATTAAAACATAATAAATACAAAATAACTGTTACTTAAAAACTTAAGGCGCATTTTTAGTCATAAATAAGTTTAGTTAATATTTTATTTTTTTTATATTTATTGAGAATTTTGTTTTATATTCCATTGTATTTTTAAATTACATGAAATATATTATAAATAATATACATTTGTATCTTTAAAAAAAGAAAATGAATCTTTTTATTTAACAAAAGCACTTTTTTCTAAAAGGATTTCAAATTGGATAATTATAATTAAGGTTTTGGAAGTATATATTTTATAAAACTAACTTATTAAAAAACGAAATTTATATGAAATTCTTCATAATTGTATAACGCTAATTCATTTGGTTCTAAGGAATAGAATAGGAGGAGGTTTCATTTAGTTATTGATTTTTAATTTTCTCAATCTAAATTTACACTCTTCATTAGCATATAAGTCTATATATTTATTGAATATGGAGCCCTTCACCAAAAGTTCAAGAATGAGAGAGTTTCCCAAAATAGTGAGAGAAATTACCTGTTTTTCTTGCCATTGTCTATCTATTCTAAGTTTTGAGAGTTTTCCAGCATATTTTCTAGTATAATTTGCTCAAGATTCAACAGAGATTTCTTGGAATCACAATTCTGAATTGTAGACTCTCCACAATATGAGTGCCAATGAGTTTTGTCCAAAAAAAAATTGTCCCATTTTGACCAAAAACTCTAAAAAATAGTATATTTAGACAAAGCCCTTTTTTTTCTTTGGCATACTAAATTTTTATCTTAATCTTGGTTGTTTGCGAGACATCTTAACTCCATAAATACTCTACAACTTCAATTTCCTTAAAATCATAAAACACTCTTCCCTTTCATAACACCCCAATTTAAATTATAAATTTTAATTAATCTTTTTCATTAAATTATATTTCTCACGTGAAATTGTGAGTTGATCAAATTATGATCGTGAGAAAAGCATAAACAATCATTTATATTAAGTGCATGCTAATTTCAACGTGCACTTTGAAGGAAAACAAAACACATGACTGACTTAAATAGATTCTTCACAAAATGTATTCCATCCGCTTTTTAAAATAAACGAGATGATAACAAATTTTATTTAGGGTATGATAATAATAATTTAGTATTAATAATTTTTTTTGAAGATACTAAAATAATAATTAATATTAATTAAAATATTTAAAGTTTTATTTAATATTATTTTTATAAAAATCATGATGATGATAATGATGGTGGTTAACGTTCACTACCAATTTTTGGTCTATAGAATCTAAAGAAAAAAGTTATTTAGTTTGATTTAAGATTTTATTCTTATGTTTGAAAAGCTTGGAGAGAAGCCTCCCCAGCTCACTATAAATTTGACATCTTAAAAGGCTAAGAAGGTCAGTATTGCAACAAAGATTATGAAATTGAGCTCTAATATGGTTGTACGCAGGGCACTCTAAAAAGAAGTGATATTCATATTCTCATAGAAATAGCAGATCCTTTCCATCTATAATATTAATATATTTTATAAAAAAATATTTTATTTTTAATATTATATATATATATATAAAAAATTTAATTATATATATATATATTAAGTTAAAAATTTAAAAATAATATAAAGATTTAAAAAATATTAATTTAATTATAAACTAACTCGCTTATATTAATTATTGATAATGTATGCTTGAATGATATTGCTTATAGTATATTTTCACTATTTATTATTTCTATTAGATTTAGATTTCTCCTGTAGATGTAAATTTAACTTTTTGGTCAAATTCATATTAATTTAGGTTTGATAAATTTAACTTTTTGGTCAAATTCATATTAATTTAGGTTTGATAAAAACATTAACAAATTTATTATAACTTAAAGATTAAAATTTATTATTTTAAATTATTTATCTTATAAAGATTATAATTTATTATTTTAAAATAATATTTTAAGTTATTTATCTTGAAATTGATCGAGTAAACTCTTATTTTGTAATCATTAAAAATATGTATAAGTTGTATCATGCTCTAAAATAAGTACTATATAACTTATACAATCTTTACAGAATGATGCAGTTTGTATCGACGAAATGGCCGTTACAGAATACATATTATTATTTAAAAAACAAAAATTCATCTCACAACATACCACCTTAAAGTACAATTATCATTACCATGAAATAAAATGGAAACGGAGAATTTAATGACTATAATATAAAATAATAAAGCAATTTATAAATCTGTATAATTCTTTAAAATGTCACACCTGTGCTTTGTCATAAAAAAATGATTTTATTTACACATTCACTCTTTGATTTGTCATCCAATCCATTATTTTATTAAATTATGAATGGAATTATCTTAATTAAATATTAGTTGCAACATTTTTTATGTGAAGGTATGCGTGCCACTTTTGTTTTTCATTTAAGAATTAATAACGTGATAATGTAACCAATTTCCACACAATCTTACTAAATTGCCAATGAGCAAGCACTTAACATAAGTGCATAAAAATATTTGGTAGTTAATTAACATTTAAAAAAAAATGTTTTTCATTTAAGAGTTAATAACGTGATAATGTAACCAATTTCCACACAACCTTACTAAATTGCCAATTAGCAAGCACTTAACATAAGTACATAAAAATATTTGGTAGTTAATTAACATTTTAAAAAAATTGAGTAGTGGCTACTCGTCTCTATATTATGGTTTATAATATACAATTACATGTAAGTTGTGTAATTCTCAAATTTGGAACATTGATTGAATTTTTTTTTAAATCAATAAACTATATTATGATTATGTGTGAGACTTTATAGATGTGATGCATTGTATAAAGTAGTGGTGTTACAATTAATATTCACAATATTACATGAATATGTGTAATTTTGGATTAAGATTTTTAAAATTATTTTATTTAATAATTAATTTTAAAAATATTATAAAGTTAAATAATTTGATTTAAATTTTGAATTGAGATTTTTAAAACTATTTTATTTAATAATTAATTTAAAAAATATTATAAAGTTAAATAATTTAATTAATTTAATATTTGTAAATAATTTTATGGTTTATATATATATATATATATATATATATATATATATATATATATATATATATATATATATTGAATTTTACAATTTTAATATTAATTTAAATCCCGTAAAAACAATTTTGTAATTAGGTATAATAAAATTATATTTATGTGTTTTTACGTAAAAATGTTATTCAATAACTACAATTTTCACAAATGGTGAAATATCATAGATTTAAATGTATTATATTTTTTATATAATCTAATTTTTCAAGGGCAAAAAATTGAATGTAATATTTTGTTAATTTGGAGTTTTCTTCAAACTCAATTATCATCTTCCATAGTTACTAATAGTAGCAATGCAAAATTCAAATGAAAATTTCTAATCATATGTTTTATTAATGGAGTACTTAACTAGCTTTAGGAAAACAAATGCCAAGATATGAGCTCCATAAACATAAATAAAAATAAAAAAATACACAGTTAATGTTTTGAAAAATAAAAAAGAAAAGAATAATAAGGTGTTAAAGATGAAAAAATGACCCATGCATAATGACAAAGATCATAGAATCTGAAATAAATAAAAATTAATTTTTGATTATATATATATATATATATATATATATATATATATATATATATATATATATATATATATATATAACATTCCAACAAATAAATTTTTTTTACTTCTTACATTAATGTTAAACCCCTAAGCTTAAACTTCTGTTACCTTGGATACTATACATGCTCATATGGTTGGATACTATACATGCTCCGATACTATACATGCTCGTATGGTTGGATATTATACATGCTCATATGGTTTGATTATGTATAGATGTGCACATTTTGGTTTATGTTTTTCAAAGTTTTCAAGATAAATTCCTTATATCTTTAAATTGCCATTATACACATATTTTCGAACATTTATCTAAGGCTATGAATCAAACTTCTGATGTTCAGCGTATATTTTAATAATTGTCTCGGTTATTGTTTCGTATGCTTGGTCCTCTGCCATGTCCTTAGTAATTTATTATCGCACCAGCTATTAGATTTATTTGCATCTGTATCTATATCTATTGGGGCCACCTGCCCTCTTGTACATCGTTCGATCATTGAGAATCTACTGTGAGTTTTTCGATGGGAAGTTGCAAAGGTATTACCCCGCAACCCTAACTGATTCCCCTCAATTTCACAGTATTTGTTTGATGAGGTTTGTCTGCAAACCTGGAGGTGGTTTGATGCCGCAGGCTCATCTCCCTTCTCCTCCTAGTGATGTGACAAGTTTAGGAGAGTGCTTGCAAAGTATTAACAATTCATTTGGTCGTGGCCCGAGAATGGGTAGAGTTTTCTCTACGGGTTTTCAACGATTTAGAGACAGGGCTACCTCTCATCCCTTCTCTAGAGATTGGGAAAAGATTTCGACCATTACAAGGTCAGCTCCGACTAACGTAGTTTTCCAGTTCCAACCCAACTACGATCCTTCCTTCCGCACCTAGAAAATTTCCTCTCCGCAGACAAAGGTAATTCCTCTTGGTTCCAGTTGGCATCATTTTTGCTCTTTGGTTACTTTGTTCAAACCCTCAGATTATGTATTTAGTTTATGATGATTAATTCCCAAATTCTCTTTCCTGTCCCTCATTCTTCAGCTCAGTGTTCGACATGTCAAATTGTGAATTGTCGTTGCAAGTAAGTTAATTTTTGGGTTTTCTTTTCTCGATAATCTTGAATTTACCAACGTTCTATTTATTACATTTTTCCTTCACTAATGAGTGCCATTTCTTGTCTTTGAAAGTAAACCCTTACCCGAAGGCAAGCTATTACCACAAATTTTCATTCAAGGTTAAGCGCTGAGGTTTCTTACGGCTAACAATACCACGCTATCTTTCCAGGTACTCTATGTCATACCGCTCTATACAAATGGGACTTCTTTATGTTCTCCGACGTGTTTAGTTTAATACCACTTGGGTTTTTGACTTGAAGTTACGGAGTCGGTTGAGTTGCTCGTTACTTTCCTTTTTGGCTTGTGAATGCCGAATTCGGCTTACTTATAGTTCTTATATGGAAAATGTAATAGTTGTATGGTTATGATTTTCTTTAAGTTCAATGGATTTTTAATGGTTTTCCTCCAAACCAGTCCCTTTTGGTCTCGGGTTGATATTTCTAGACTCAGTTTGTATACTTTATAGTTTTGAAGTGTAAATCCTTAAGGACTTGTTTTCAAATTTAGAACTGTTCCCTACATGGTTTTTATTTCCGACACTTATGGTGGAATTTTTCATGGAATTCTTATTGTACTAGAATATTGTGTCCCGATGTGGTATATACATATATTCACTATTTTTGTTATATGTATTTTCATGTTATATGATTTTTTATGGAAGTCTGAGCCCCTGGCCAGACCATGAATTTCGTTCTCCACTGTATTTCAATTTCACTGTGCTTAGTTTTTTTTCATCTTATTCTCTAGCTAGGTATCTACGTACCATACAACTCCTAGACGATAATTTTATTTTTGCATAGTTTTACCCATTTCTATTTAAGGTTACCGACAAAGGATTTTGTTTCTTTTCGTTTAGGTGACCAGACCATCTCTAATCATGTCTGAGTATAATTAGGCAAGAGTAACGACTAGTTCTGGGTTGAGGTTTCCTCCTCGAACCCAGAACCAAAAATTCACTCCCCATTAGCTCTAATTGACAGAATTTTATAATCTGACTCCTTGCTTCTAGTTTTCACCGTATATAGCAATTTTTCAATAGCGTATTACATTATTTTGCTAGTTATCCTTATTTGTTCATCTTAAACAGATTTAAATCTTCACAACATAATTTACTCAACAAATTACTATTTCTATAGCAGGCTTACATAGTGATTCCTGTATTTCCTCATTTATGGCCAAATGTAGTTCTTTCCTATAATATTTCCCCTTATAGTAATATTTACATAACTCATAAATAATTTGCAAAACACATAAATAATTTTCAGAACTCATAAATAATTTGCAGAAATTGATTCTTTACTTTCACATATTTGTCCATCACAATGTTGTTTTCCTTGAAGCTAGTTAAACACATATCTGTTTACATATCCTACAATAACCTTTTTTTCTAAATCATCTGAAATAAATAGTTACTTATCTGAATGTGAAATCCACTGACGGTGTCCACCCAACCGTCAAGAAAGGTGATTACGTCCTTCTCTTTTCCTCGTGCTCCACACTTGAGGAGTATAGGTTGACAAAGATTTCTATTGAGATCTCATAACCCCAATTCCAGTCAATACTAGAAATTCTTAGGAACGCTGAGTGTTTTCCACTGGTCTCTACCAGCTCAGGAAATTCCTCACTCTCTTCCTTAGTTAATGAGTAGAACCCATTTTCTTCACTAGGACGTACCTTTTATCCTCAGAGGAAATGGTAACTGTCCAACCACTTCTCAGTTCTTGGAATACTTTACCATCAGTTTTTTTAAAATTTTATGGTACTACTTTTCCATAACTAATTTTATTTCTCATAAAACAAAAATAATATTTTCCATAAAAATAAATGTTTCAGTTTTTCTTCAAAATAATAACTAAAATGACATATTACTAGTTAACAACTAGTTAATACTTAATTCAGCTGTCACAAATTCCCCCCTGGAAGTAACACCGTCATCTGTGTTTCACTCCAGCTCAAGAAATAACTCTGGATAAGCCTGACGTACAAATCCCTCGTCTTCCCAAGTAGCCTCATCCGAGCTGAAGTGCTTCCACTGCACTTTAACTTGGGTGATGACTCGCTTCTGAAGCATGATTTGTCTCCAGTCGAATATATGTTGAGGTTCGACCAGAAACGCGTCATCCGGCTTTACCTGCAAAGAACAAATTTTTTTGTTAAATTCACATAAAAAAATCATGTTTCAAGTTAGGATTTCCTAATCCTATCCTACCTGAATGTTATGCAAATTGATTACATGCTTTAGATCATGTACGTATCGCTTTAGTAGGGACACATGAAACACATTGTGCACCTGAATATGGCTAGGTAAGGCCAATCGATATGCCACATGCCCACCCTTTTCTAATATCTGGAAAGGTCCACAGAACTTGGGAGCCAACTTGGCACAAGAGACCCATCTCAAGGTGCTCTTCTTTGGTTTGATCCTCACATACACATGATCATCCACCTCGAATTCTTGATAAGTCCTTTTCTTATCTAGGTATATCTTCTATTGATCTTGAGCAACTCTCAGGTTTTGCTTGATCTTCCCTACCTCCGATTCCATCTCAGCCAAAATTTCTGGTCCAAGAATTAACTTAGTCTCGGGGCTGCTCCAATTAATTGGGGTGTGACATTGTCGTCCATATAGAGCTTCGAAAGGAATCATCTTAAGAGACTCCTGATAACCATTGTTGTAAGAAAATTCAACTAGGTGTAAATATTCTTCCCATTTTTTTGGCTGCTGCGTCATGTACATGCGCAACATGTCTTCCAATACCTGATTTACCCACTCTGTTTGTCCATCCGTTTGAGGATGATAAGTAGTGCTGAAATTTATTTGGGCCCCCAGACCTGCAAACAAAGTTTTCCAGAACACTGAAGTAAACTTCACATCTCTGTCTGAAATGATAGTCTTTGGAATACCGTGTAGTCTGAATATTTCTCTCATAAAAATATCTGCTATCTGTACAATGTTGTAAGTGGACAGTACAAGTATAAAATGTGAAGCCTTACTCAATCTGTCGATCACCACCATAATGGAGTTATTGTGCCTTTTTTATCATGATAAAACAATAATGAAGTCTAGGGATATGACCTCCCATTTCCATTCAGGTACTGGTATGGGCTGCAACAATCCAAATAGATGTCAATGCTCCACCTTGAACTATTGACAATCCAAACATTTTTTTAAGTATTCAACAATATTTCTTCGCATACAAGGCCAAAACTAAATTTTCCTAATTGCGGTCAACATTTTCTGGTATCCCGGGTGTCTTGCATAATTTCTACGATGATATTCATTCATGATCAACTCCTTTAGATCCACATGGTTTGGTATATATATCTTTTCTCTAAAGGTTAGCTTTTGTTCTTTGTTAACCCCATACTTAAAAGTGTTTCCTTGCTTTCCGGCCTCCTCCATCTGTTGCCGTAGAAATTGGTATTCAAGATCCTTCGGTGCTTCCTCTTTTACTTGATCTAAAATTTTTCATTCAAGCTGGTTATAAAAAAGCTCATAAACAAAATGCAGTTTTCTACTTAAAGCGTCCAACACATGGTTTTCCTTACCCTTCACGTGCTGAATATCCATATCAAACTCACTTAGGAATGCATTCCATCTTGCTTGTAAGGAGTTTAGATCAGCTTGCTTGAAGTAACTGGTTAGGCTACTGTGATCAGAATTTAATACAAACTTGTTTCCTAGAAGGTAGTGTATCCATACCCGGAGTGCATGTACTACTCCTGTTAACTCCAGATCATAGGCTGAATATCTTTGCTCATGCTCTTTTAACTTCCTTGATTCATAGGCAACTACCTTTCCTTCCTGCATTAAAACTGCCCCAACTCCTTCCTTACAAGTGTCTGTACAAACCTCAAATTCTTTGTTGGGGTCAGCTACCCTCAACACTAGGGCAGTGTTCAATAGATTCTTTAACTTTTCAAAACTATTCTAGCACTTATTAGTCCACTTAAATAATTTTCCCTTCCTCTGCAAGGAGGTGATTGGAAAAGAAATTCAGGAAAACCCTTCAATGAACCTTCGGTAGTACCTGGCCAATCCCATAAAGGATCGGATATCCGCCACATTTTTGGGAACTCACCATTCCATAATTGTCTTAATTTTCTCTGGATAAACTATTATCCCTTCTGTTGAAATAACATGGCCTAAGTACTAGATTTCTTCTTTGAAGAAATCACATTTGTTGAAGTTGGCATACAACTGGTGTTTTCTTAACATCTCCAATACTATTCTTAGGTGCTCCTTATGTTATTCCTGATTCTTGGAATAGATTAAAATATCATCAATAAATATTAGCACAAAGTTATCCAAGAAGGGGTGAAATATACCGTGCATTAACCTCATAAATTTTGCTAGCACATTTCTTAAACCAAAGGGTAGTACCACAAACTCATAATGCCCATACCTGGTACAGAAAGCAGTCTTGTAGATATCCTCATCCTTAATCTGGATTTGGTGGTATCTAGAACTTAAGTCTATTTTTGAGAATATTGTGGCCCCCTTCACTTGATCAAACAGGTCATCAATATGAGGTAAGGGATATTTATTTTTTACTGTCAATTTATTGAGTTGTCTATAATCCATGCACAAATTTCGCAAGGGTTATGTCTTTCTTCTTTATGAACAACATTGGTGCTCCCCAAGGGGACACACTCGGACGAATGTATCCTTTGTCCAGCAGTTCTTGTAATTGCATTTTTAATTCAGTTAGCTCTGGAACACTCATTCTGTAAGGAGCCCTTGAAACTGGTGATGCTCCTGACATTAACTCAATGGTGAAATCAATATCTCTTCTTGGGGGTAATCCGGGTACATCTTCTGGAAATACAACCATGAAGTCTTGTGCCACCGGTATGTTTTCCATCATAGAGGTCTTCTCCTTGGAGTTAGCATATCCCACCTGGATATCATAAATATGACATCCCTTCCTCATACATTTATTCATTTGAGATGTTGTAATATGATACAATCGTAGTGGTTTCCTGATTCCCTGAATCTCTTTGCGTGTTCCATCTTGCACTCTATATTATATAATCTTTTCCTTACAGTCCACCAAAGTCCAATGTTTCTCTAGCCAATCCATACCCAGCAAAACATCATTGGATCCTAATGGAAGTATGTTAAGGTCCACGTTTAACTATTGGTCTCCAATTTCCAATGTACAGTTTGGAATTTTGGCACTTACTTTTCTTTTTTCTCCTGTGGCTAGTTGTACCAACCAAGGATTTTTGAATTTATGACTTTTTAATTTACTTACTTCTACTATTTTGGGTTTTACATAACTTAACCTTGCACTTGGGTCAACCAAAATAGAAACAGACTGGAAGAGTAGCTTACCTTCCAACTCTATCATCATTGGTTGATAATCCGCTTGACGATCTTCCAATGCTGCGTTGATTCAGGGTATATTTTGAGCTACATCTCCCACTGTAGAAGCTTCCTGCATATTATAAATTGTTTCACTTATCCCTCACTATGGGAAATTTTTATAATAATGCGCCTTGCCACACCCCCAACACTGCAGGGGTGGTTTGGAAACTTGTCCTAGCTCAGGTTTGATGGAAGCCTCTATAGGCCTTTCTTCAGCAGGCCATCGGGTTCTTTGATGATTTCTACCAAATTATTTTCTTACTGAACTTCGCGCAGAATTTTTAAAGTTGTTACTTCTAGCTCCCTTGAAGTTTGAACTATTTTTCTGTCCTTTTCTTGGTTGCTAACTTTTTCCCATTTCCCCTTTTGCCATGGACTGCTGGTATCACATTCTTGCCTTCCAAATTGCTTCGTCCATGGTCCTAGGATTTAAAAATTCAATTCGTTCATTCATGTGGGTTGGAAAACTACTCAAGAACCTCTGAACCTTAGCCTTTTCATCCCTAAGATAAGAAATGTATCTTAATAGGGAGGTGAACTTGGTTATATACTCATCCATAGTCATATGAACCAGCTTCAAATCATGGAATTCTCTGGATTTTTTGTCATAGAAACGTTCTGTTAAATATTTGTCTTTAAAGTATTGCTGGAATGAATTCCATGTCACAACTTGATCTTCAATGCTGCGAACATTCTTTACTTCCTCCCACCATAGCGTGGATTTTTCTCTCAACTAGTAAATGGCCAGTCTGGCTTTAAGGTTGCTGCTGTACTCGTAAACTTGAAATTACTTATTCATATATATTAGCTAAGCCTCTGCCACCTCTTAAGCTTCTCCATCGAATGTAGGTGGTTTTATCTTTTGAAACTCACCTTGTAGTTCCACTTTTGTTTCTTAATTTCCTGCTGATCTAACACATTATAAGAAGCTTCTTCATTGTAGTTCCTGTTCTTGTTTCTTTGCTGTAAAGGGTTCCTGCCCATTCTTTTCGTGGTTTGGTCCTTGGTTTTTCATTCGTTCTCTTCTTGCATATCCCTATCGGGACTGGGTTGTAACACCCCTTGATTCTGTTTGTCAGAAAGGCTCTTAAGTACCCTTTCCTGCTCTTGCATCAGATGTTCATTGTCACTTCTTACTCGGACCATTTCCTCCTGCAACTCCTGCACAATACTTAACAGTATGCTGGTATGATGTTGTTGTTCCTCCAATAGTCTACTAGTCTGTTGGTGCTGATCCACACTCAATTGAATCCACATTTCTGGATTAATTTCTAGTTGTGCTTGAGGTGTAGGTTCCCTGGTATTCTGAGGTGTTTTTTGTGTCGATCCCTTTCTCATATCATCCCTTGTAATACTAATTATTTTCTGTGCATCAGTATACACACATTTTAACCCGTTAGATGACCCCTAGGGTCCCAACGTGCGAACGCTACTCTGATACCACTTGTAACATTCAACATATAAAAAAAAATATAATTCTTACATTAATGTTAAAATCCTAAGGTTAAACCTCTGTTAGCTCAGATACTATACATGCTCATATGGTTTGGTTATGTATAGATGTGCACATTTTGGTTTATGTTTTTAAAAGTGCTCAAGATAAATTCCACTTATATCTTTAAATTTACATTATACACATATATTCGAACATTTATCTAAGGTTATGAATCAAACCTTCCGATGCTCATCGTATATTTTAATAATTTTCTCAGTTATTGTTTTGTATGCTTGGTCCTCTACTATTTCCTTGGTAATTTATTATAGCGCCAATTGTTATATTTCTTTGGGTATGTGTTTATGTCTATTGGGGCCACTGTTCGATCATTGGGAATCTGCGGTGAGTTTTTCGGCGGGAAGTTGCAAAGGTATTACCCCGAAACCCTAACTAATTCTCCTCACTTTCACTCTATCTACGCGATGAGGTTTGTCTGCAAACCTGGCGGTGGTTTGATGCTGCAGGATCATTTCCCTTCTCCTCCTGGTGCTTTGACAAGTTTAGGAGGGTGCTTGCAAAGTATTAACAGTTCATTTGGCTGTGGCCCGAGAGTGGGTAGAGTTTACTCTACGGGTTTTCAACGATTTAGAGACAGGGCTACCTCTCTTCCATTGGAAAAATATTCCAGCCATTACAAGGTTAGCTCCAGCTAACACATTTTTTCGATTCCAACCCAGCTACGAGCCTTCCTTCCACACCTGGAAAATTTCCTCTTCGTAGACAAAGGTAATTCATCTTAGTTCAGGTTGGCATCATTTTTACTCTTTGAATACTTTTTTCAAACCCTCAAATTATGTATTTATTTTATGATGATTAATCCCCGAATTCTCTTGCTTATCCCTCATTATTCAGCTCGGTGTTCGGCATGTCAAATTGTGAATTGTTGTTGCAGGTAAGTTAATTTTTGGGTTTTCTTTTCCCGATAATCTCGAATTTACCAGCGTTCTATTTATTACATTTTTCCTTCACTAATGAGTGCCATTACTTGTCATTGCAGGTAAACCCTTACCCGAAGGCAATGTCTTGCCGCAAATTTTCCTTCAAGGTTAAGCACTAAGGTTTCTTGAAGCTAACAATACCATGCTACCTTTCCAGGTACTTTGTGTCATATCGCTCTATACAAATGGGACTTCTTTTTGTTCTCCGACATGTTTAGTTTAATACCACTTGGGTTTTTGACTCGAAGTTACAAATCCGGTCAAGTTGCTTGTTACTTTCCTTTCTGGATTGTGAATGTCGAATTCGGCTTACTTGCAGTTCTTATATGGAAAACGTAATAGTTGTATGGTTATGTTTTTCTTTAAGTTCAATGGAGTTTTAATGGGTTTCCTCTGAACCAGTCCCTTTTGGTCTTGGGTTGATATTTCCAAACTCAGTTTGTATATTTTATAGTTTTTAAGTGTAAATCCTTAAGGACTTTTTTTCAAATTTAGAACTGTTCCCTACGGGTTTTTTCTTTCCGACAGTTATGGTGGATTTTTTCATGGAATTCTTAATGTATTGGAAGACTGATCCAAAATGGATTCAGTTTTTCCTCTAGATCAAAGTCTTCAAATGCAGATGAAAATAGGGTCAAGTTCAAGTGCTTGTCGACAAGATTCCAAAGGTGCGAACAACACGTAAAATTGAGTTTGTATGAAGAAGATGTGGCCAGTCAAATTTTATGACAAATTAGGGCAAAATGACAAAATGTCAAAGTCAAAGTCAAAATCAATGGTCTAAGTCAACAACCAGGATGATGTCAGTAGAACATGCGTCATCTCAGGAATATGCCACATGTCCAAGGTGATGTCAGCAGGATCAGTGATGTGTCAGAGTTTGATTGGTTGGAATGGGCCAATCCGGGGTTGACATGTGGCAGCCCAGATTTTGCCCAATTTGGCCTCATTTCCAAAATTTTGGGGATCAGGGAGGATCGAACCCCTGACCTCCTAGAAATGCTATGATTTATTCAGAATCTGCTCACCATATGAGCCAATGCACCATTTGGTAATAAATGTAATGGTTATGTATTTATTATGTAACGGGTTTGTTCGTCGAAAAAAGGTCGGACGATCGAGGTCAACCCCACGACCGCTGAACCTTATCACATATATTAAATGCCGCATTTATAATTTCCATATATATATACAAACCACCAGAGTAATGACAGAAGGGTCAGGTCGGGGTTTCCACCCACTGACCTTCCCAAAACTTATATAATACAATGACTTCGCACAAGGCCAACGACCAATATGCCTACGATGAAGCTTGTAATACAAGCCACCGAAAACATATTTTCAACATTTGAAGAGCTGAACCAGTGGAAATTTCCAATGTGTAGTTCGAGGGGGTTTTCTACAGGGAAAGTGGGTTTTCAAAAGGCAGACGTGGTTTTGAATTTCTCCAGGGGGTTTGGAGGTCACAGTGACATAATATAGGCAAGTTTGTACTTGTTTTTCTCGAAATTTCGAGCCGATCGCAATGGTGAGGTAAATTTTCTCATTTGAGTTTTTTTTTGAGCTCATACCTATAAAATCATTTTGAAGACAAAATAAAGCGGTCAACACTGGAAGCTAAGGATCAGGAGACGTAGCTAGGAAGTCTGGTGAACTCCGTTATTAAATTCTTGCTGTGTTGATGAGTTTGAATGTGTTTTCATTTTCTTATGTTGTTTATGTTATTCACAATCTTATCGATCTATTGCACTAAGTAACATAAGCTTCTCACACAGACGTCAATACTACCTTTTTAATAAATCATATCAAGTGGTATTGGAGCTTCAGGTTAATTTTTAAATGTTTGACAATGTCATATGAAGATTTGAATGCTTACTAGGTCAAAGTTCAAACGAGGAGAAGGAGAACTTGTTGAAGCAAATCTAGAGATTGGAAGGGTATTTTCATAAGAGAAGATGACAAAAGAAAACATATTGGGAACAAAATCTCAATCCGTGGACAACTTCATGACAATACGTGCGATGGTAGAAGAGATGTATAAAGAGTTTAAAAAGGGCAAAGGTGAAGGCACTTCATCGGCTAAACCAGAAAAAGAATCAGGGGAAAAGCCTCCTACATTATTTCCACCATCTCCTCCATCATCACCACCATCATCATCATCGTCCTCTTCTCATAAATCTAGTTCCTCTAAAAAGAAGAAGAAGAATAAATCCTCTTTGATCAAATTAGATGTAAAATTTGATTTGCCAATTTATGATGGTGAGATTAATGCTGAAAAGCTTGATAATTGGATAAGACAAATTGAAGTTTATTGCAGAGTACAAAAAGTTGTTTCAGAAAGAAAGAAGATCCAGCTTGCTGGCTTTCATCTTGGAGGAACCACACTTGTATGGTGGGAAGGCAAGACACAAGCAGATCTCTAAAAACATGGTAAAATCATTTCGACATGGAATGAATTTGTTTCTGCTATTAAAATTTTTTTTCATCCTTTGGATTATATGTAACAAGCTATGATGAGTTGGCAAACATTGCGTCAGTTAAAGGGTCAAAGTGTGCAAAGTTACACTCAAGAATTTTGTAAAAGAGCTTTGACACTAGCATATCATTGGACTCACCAGAAACATTATTGAAATACATAGGTGGCTTACATATTTATTTGAGGCATACCATACTGATGTTTAATCCAACTAGCTTAGATGATGTATCAATTCAAGCAACTCATCTAGAAGCTAGGGGTAAAAATTTATCTTATGATGTTGGAAAGTCATCTAAATCTAATGAAATCAAGAATAAAGAAAATAAGAAACAAAAATGGAAGGAAAGCAAAGCGAACACTGTAAAGAAAGAAAAGCCTACATGCACTCATTGTAAGAAATAAGGACATGATGAGGCACACTGCTGGGCACTGCATCCAGAATTGAAGCCTAAAAAGTTTGGGAATAAAGAGCGAAAGAATGATGCTACTATGCAAAAGGACTTGGGATCAGATTCAAGAGACGAAACAACAATTACAACTACAGGTATAAAAGGTAAAAATTTTCAAGCATCTACAAGTACTTCTTCTCATTCTGTTGATAATGAAAATGATGAGAGGAAAAGAAATGAGCTATTTCATATTAGAGTCGTTTCCAAGCATACTAAAATTGATACTTTGTTTGATAGTGGCTCGTAAGTTAATTTGATTGTTGAATCAATTGTAAAGAAATTGGGTATTGAAACAAAAACTCATAAAAATCCATACCCATTCGGTTGGGTCTGTGATAAAACTAAACTACAGGTTACGAAACAATGCAAACTTTGTTTTGCAATTGGATCAGAGTTTTTAGATGAGGTTTAATTAGATATAGTCCCATTGGATATATGTGGAATTGTACTAGGGAGTCCATACTTGTATGATAGAGATGTTGTCTTCTATCGAAGGGAAAATAAGTATCAACTCACTAAAGATGGAATCGAATATGTATTAAGAGCTCATAAATTCAAAGATAACTACTCTCTCATAAATTCAAGATAGATGAAAAGAATTATAAATTCAAGTAGACAATTTTTACTTATGATTGTAAAAGCAAAGGATCTTGATAAATCTAATGCTTTTCAAGGCTGTAATCCTAAACAGAAAGCAGATTTAGCTAATTTTTTTTTTGATTATGATATTCTGTTTCAAGAGCCTAAAGGGCTTCCTCCCAAGCAACAGATAGAACATGAGATTTATTTGTAGCCAGATGCTCCTCTTCATAATATTGGAATGTACATGTTATGAGCTCAAGAAAATGCAGAAATAAAGAAGCAGGTACAAGAATTTCCATTAGGGGAATTTTGAGGTCTAAAATGGGCCTCCTATGAAAAATGTACAACAAAAATAAACTTTATAAGAACCAATAGGATTCAAGATGATGATGTCAACCATGGGGGATGATTCACCCTTTTTTAAGTAAAAGGGTAAAAAAATAAAAAAATAATAAAACTAAATTTTCAACTCGTATTTTCAACTTATATCCCAAATTTTTTACTCAACTTTCGAGTGGGAGTACTCGTTGGATGCAAAATTTGATTCCTCATCCAAGGAGTATCCATGTTGCATAATTCTATGGACCTTGCCACACGAAAAATGAGAAATACATTAAAAAACGTGATTACAATCAAATTTTTCATGTATT
This sequence comes from Pinus albicaulis, assembly GCA_034641835.2. Classification (NCBI taxonomy): domain Eukaryota; kingdom Viridiplantae; phylum Streptophyta; class Pinopsida; order Pinales; family Pinaceae; genus Pinus; species Pinus albicaulis. The sequence continues at coordinate 1,341,460,755 of CM076582.1, read as the reverse complement.
TCTCACTTATAGCGTAGTAGGACCCATCAAAAGTGTGCAACATGGGTAGTACTTGGATGAGGAATTAAGTTTTTCATCCAACGAGTAGTCCCGCTCAAAATTTGAGTAAAAACTTTAGGAGATAAGTTCAAAATATGAGTTGAAAAAGTAGTTTTTTCTTTTTTCCCTCTAAAATTTGATGATGTAATCAAATCTTGTTTTATTATTTCCACTATTATTTTATAATTTCCTTAAGAGGCCCATTTTAGACCTTAAAATTCCCCTAATGTCGATCAAGGGTTTATTTGACCAAGCACTTTACCATGCGAATCCCCTATTGATGGTTCGTGGAGAATGTGCATTGATTTCTGAGCATTAAATAAAATAACAATAAAGAATCATTATCCTCTTCCTCGCATTGACGATTTATTATATCAGTTGAAAGATGTATTTTACTTCACTAAGTTATACTTGCGAAGCGACTACCATCAGATTAGGGTTTCAGAACAAGATGTATGGAAGGCTTCTTTCAAAAGGAAGCAAGGGCTCTATGAATGGATAGTTATGCATTTCGGCTTGACCAATGCTCCAACTACATTCATGCGTGTCATGAATGATGTTTTTAGGCCATTCAGTGATGATTTTGAAATATTCTACTTAGAGGATATTCTTAATTTTAGTAAGACATGGGATGAACATATAAAGCATGTAAAGCAGGTTTTAGATGTGTTAAAAAGAGAAAATCTCTATGTAAAGCTGTCAAAATGTGAATTTGGCAGGACATCTTTAAATTACTTGGGTTATATTGTAGGGGGTGGTGAATTGAAGATACATCCCTCTAAGGTCGAAGTCATTGTAAATTGGCCTAAGCCCAAGACTGCTACAAAAGTTAAAAGTTTCTTAGGGGAAACACAATACTGGAGAAAGTTTATTGCTAACTTTTCTTTGATTGAAACTCCTCTACATGCTTTGACAAGTGTGAAACATGTGTTTTAGTGGGGAGGCAAACAACATAAAGCCTTCGACACATTGAAAGAAAGGATCAATACAAAGCCAGTATTAGCACTGCCATATCTTCAACAACCATTTGAGATCAAGAAAGATGCAAGTGAATATGCCATGGGGACAATGTTGATGCAGCACAAAAAGCCTGTATGCTTTCATTCCGAGATATTCACATCAACAATAGTTAACTATCCTACATACGATAAGGAATTATATACATTAGTACAGAGTGTTAAAAAGTGGAAACATTACATAATGGAAAAATAAACAATCATACATACAGATCACCAACCACTACAATATTTACAATCACAAACTAAATTGCAACAATCAAGACACTATCGTTGGATGGGTTTCTTACAAAAATTTCATCTTGTAATCATATATAAGAAAGGAATACATAATAAGGTTGCAAACATGTTATCAAGACCAATCATAAATGCATCCACAATTCTTAAGCATAATTCAGTAATGCACGAAAGCTATATTGAACAATATGCTCAAGACAGAGATTTTAAGGATGTATATGCAACATTAAGTCATGGAAAGTAGGTAGAAGAATTGGATTATTTCATAAAGGACAAACTCTTATATCATTTGGGAAAATTATGCATTCGACAAACTGAAAGAGTTAATGTGATTCGAGAAGCACATACTTCTCTAATTTCAGGTCACTTTGGTGTAAGTAAAACAATTGCACAATTACAAAGATTCTACTATTGGCCAAGAATGAATGAAACAATTTCAAGATATATTAAAGGATGTACTATGTGGTGCTATAAGCAAGCCAAGTAACAGAAAATTAGGCTTGTACTATCCACTTCCAATTCCTTCTAGTCCTTGGGAAATTTTATCCATGGATTTTCTTGGGGATTGCCAGTGTCTAGAAAAGGTCATGATTATTTGTATGTAGTTGTGGATAGGTTCAATAAGATATGTATTTTGACACCATGTACTAAAAAGTCACAGGTGAACAAACTGCAAAGTTGTTCTTTCAAAATGTTTGGGTTCATTTTGGGTTACCCACCTCTATTGTATTTGATTGAGATTCTTGATTTGTCGAGAAATTTTGGTCAAGTTTATGGGAAAAAATGGACACAAAGTTAAAGAAGAGCACAACATTTCATTCACAAACCGACAGACAGAAATAAGTGGTAAACATGAGAGTGGTACAGTTGCTTCAAGGTTATTGCACCAAGAATCCTAAGCTTTGGGATGAGAATTTGTGTTATGTGCAACATTCTTACAACCATGCGAAAAATTCTTCTACTCAAAGATCTCCGTTTGAGACTTGTTTTGGTTTTGTACCAAATTATCCCTTGGATTTTTTCTTTGGTAAAGACATAGCAGTTGATGGACACAACAATGTGGAAAAAGCAACTAAATTCATTAAACAGATCTAGGAAATTCACTAGGCAATATAGGAACAGCTGGAAAAGAGCCAAGCAAAGTATAAAGGGAGGCACAACAAGCATCGAGTTGAGCATAGATTTCAAGTTGGTGATCAAGTCTGGTTGTACATCAGCAAAGAACGACTTCAAGGGGAAGGTAAAAAGTTGAAACCAATTAGATATGGTCCTTTCAAAATTCTTGAAAAAATTGGTGAGAATGCTTTCTGCCTAGATCTACCAGCTTATATGCAGATCTATTCCATCGGAAATGTTGAAAACTAACGATTTTATGAGCCTTCATTGATTGAAGATACAAAAGAGCAAAGTCAGGTACATTCCATTGAATATTTTTTACCAGAGTACCGCAATGAATTGCAGGAGGACACAATTCTCGATAGGAGGATAAGGACTTTGCGATGAGGAGCAGTTGAGTATCTTCAAGTTGGAATTAAAGGTACAAATATAAGTAAATAATGATGGATAGAGATTAGAAAAGTGAATGAAACATATCCTCACTTACTCGATTACTAAAACCAACTTTTGGTGGTCCAAAAGCTTCAAGTGGGGAGGAGTGATCCAAAATGAATTCAGTTTTTCCTCCATATCAAAGTCTTCAAATGCAGATGAAAATAATATCAATTTGAAGTGCTCGTTGATAGGATTACAACGGTGTGAATGATGCATAAAACCAAGTTTGTATGAAGAATATGTGGCCAATCAAAGTTTATGACAAATTAGGGAAAAATGAAAAAAAAAGTCAAAGTCAACGGTCAAGATGATGTCAGCAGGAAACGTGTCATCCCGGGAATATGCCACATGTCCAAGGTGATGTCAGCAAGATCAGTGATGTGTCAGAGTTTTATTGGTTAGAAAGGGCTAATCCGGGGCTAACACATGGCAGCCCAGATTTTGCCCAATTTGGCCTCATTTCCAAAATTTTAGGGATCAGGGAGGATCGAACCCCTGACCTCTGGGAAAGGCTACAATTTAGTAGGAATCTACTCAACGGATGAGCTAGCGCACCATTTGGTAATAAATGTAATGGTTATGTATTTATTATGTAATGAGTTTGTTCGCTGGAAAAAGGCTGGACGATCGGGGTCAACCACACGACCGCTGGACCTTATCACATATTTTAAATGCCGCATTTATAATTGCCATATATATATATATATAAACCACCGGAGTAATGACAGAAGGGTCGGGCGGGGGTTTCGATCCACCGACCTTCCCAAAACTTATATAATACAACAAATTCGCACAAGGCCAGCAACCAATTCGCCTATGGTGAAGCTTGTAATACAAGCCACCAAAAACATCTTTTCAAAATTTGCAGAGCCGAACCAGTGGAAACCGCTAGCGCGCAGTTCGAGGTGTTTTTCTGCAGGGAAATTGGTTTTTCAAAAGGCAGAGGTGGTTTTGAATTTCTCCAAGGGGTCTGGAGGTCACTGTGGCAAAATATAGGCAAGTTTATACTTGCTTTTCTCGAAATTTCGAGCCGGTCCCAATGGTGAGGTCCTTTTTCTCATTTTTGTTTTTTGTTTTTGAGCTCATACCTGTAAAATCATTTTGAAGACAAAATAAAGCGGTTAGCACTGGAAGCTAAGGACCCAAAGACGTAGCCAGGAAGTCTGGTGAACTCCGTTATTAAATTCTTACTATGTTGATGTGTTTGAATGTGTTTTCATTTGCTTATGTTGTTTATGTTATTCACAATCTTATCGATCTATTGCACTAAGTAACATAAGCTTCTTACATAGACATCAATAATTCCTTTTTAATAAATTATATCAAAGACTGTGTCCCAATGCAGTATATACATATATTCACTGTTTTTGTTATATGTATTTTCATGCTATATGATTTGTTATGGTAAGTTCGAGCCCCTAGCCGGATCATGAATTTCGTTCTGCACTGTATTTCAATTTCACTATGTTTAGTTTTTGTTCAACTTATTCTCTAGCTGGGTATCTACGTACCATACAGCTCTTGGAATGATAATTTTATTTTTGCATAGTTTTACCCATTTCTGTTTAAGGTTACCGACAAAGGATTTTGTTTCTTTTCGTTTAGGTGACTGGACCACCTTTATTCTTGTCCGAGTATAATTAGGCAAGAGTAACGACGAGTTTTGGGTTGAGGTTTCCACCTCGAACCCAGAACCAACAATTCACTCCCCATTAGCTCTAATTGATAGAATTTTATAGTCTGACTCCTTACTTCGAGTTTTCACTGTATATAGCAAGTTTTAAATAGCGTATTACATTCTTTTGCTAGTTATCCTTATTTTTTCATCTTAAACATATTTAAATCTTCGCAACGTAGTTTACTCAACAAATTACTATTTATGTAGCAGGCTTACACAGTGATTCTTGTATTTCCTCATTTAGGGCCAAATTCAGTTCTTTCCTATAGTATTTCCCCTTACAGTAATATTTACAGAACTCAGAAATAATTTTCAGAACACATAAATAATTTTTAGAACTCATAAATAATTTGAAAAACTTGATTCTTTACTTTCACATATTTGTCCATCACAATGTTGTTTTCCTTGAAGTTAGTTAAACACATATCTGTGTACATATCCTATATTAACATTTTTGTCTAAATCATATGAAATAAAAAATTACTTATCTGAATGTGAAATCTGTTGATGATGTCCACCCAACCGTCAAGAGAGGCGATTACGTCCTTCTCTTTCCCTCGTGCTCCACACCTGAGGAGTATAGGTTGACAGAGAATTCTCTTGAGACCTCAGGACCCCAAGTCCAGTTAATACTAGAAATTCTCAGGAACGCTAGGTGTTTTCCACTAGTCTCTACCAGCTCATGAAATTCCTCACTCTCTTCCTTAGTTAATGAGTAGAACTCCTTTTCCTCACTGGGATGTACCTTTTATCCTTAGAGGAAAAGGTAAGTGACCAAAAATGTCCAACCACTTCTCAGTTCTTGGAATACTTTTACCATCAGTCTTTTTTTTTTAAACTTTTATGTAACTACTTTTCCATAACTAATTTTATTTCTCATAAAACAAAAATAATCTTTTCTAGAAAAATAAATGTTTCATTTTTTCTTCAAAATAATATCTAAAATGACATATTACTAGTTAACAACTAGTTAATACTTAATTCAGCTATCTCTCTCTCTCTCTCTCACACACACACACACACACACACACACACATTAAATTTCATAAAGATAAAAATATTATTTTACTCATGTATTATAACATGCAAGAATCCATGTATACACACACTCATGTACACACACACAACCTATAATATTATTATTGAAATATTATTAGAAGAACACTTTGCTCTCTTAGTCTTTTGTGTATTAAAATCATAACACAAATCAATAAATTTGGGTATTTCCAAATTTGGATGTAATTTTTAATTTTCAATTCTCTTTTTGTTATGAAAAACACGAGAGAAAATTTAAAAAATCAAAATATTTTAATATTATTCAAATACTTCCTCATTCAAATAAAAAAAAAATTATTTAAAAAAATTATTTTTATTCTAATCAAAAGTTTAATTGTTTTACATTTTAAATTTACATATAAATAAAATTAATTAAATTACAATTACCATTAATGAATAATAAAATCATTTAATCAATAAATTAATATATTTAATCAATATATGACATTAAAGTAAAATAATAAAAGCATTTTCATTTCATAAATAAATATATGATTGAAATTAATCAATTCCAATTATAATCAATAAATAAAATGTAAAACAATTCCATATTCTTAGTAAGTTAGTAGTTTAATCACCCACTTGGGGTCATTATTCTTAGAAATGATTAAAGAAAATAAAAAAATTAATTATATTTAGAATTAAAAATTTTACGGAATGCCAACTATGCGGCCTTGTTTATTTGTTAACATTGTTTTATTTTTTTTAATAATAATATTGATAGTATATTTGTATAGAATTTTGTTTTGAAATCCTTATATATATATACATATATTTTGCAAACGATTTTCTTGCAAAACAAAATTTTCTTAAATTATATATAAAAAATTTAGTATTATTTTTATTTTGCAAAACAATTATTTCCTTTATTTCTTGCTAATTTAAGAATTTAATGAAGACTTGGTTTAAGTTGCAAGTAGTTTTGACTAGAGCTTGAAATAATGTGAGGAAGCTTTTCACATTCATGTTCATTCATGTTCTTTATCTCATTGTTGTATATTAAATATCTAATCAAATCATACTCTTAATAGGGAAAAAAAAATTCACAAGGAAGAAATAATCAATTAGGGAAGTTTTTACAGATTTTGATTAAACTTTAACTTTTATGGACATAGTAAAGTAGATAAAACGACAAGTAGAAGGAGGAAACAATTCCAATACTGGTTGGCTTTTAATTCACTTAGGTGGCCAACAGACCTGGTTTCCTTTGAGCAGGTTGAGGCCACTAATTGCATCAGTATATGTATAGAACTTCATTTTTTTTATAAATAGAAAATGGAAAGACGCTTAAAAACAAATAAAAATAAAAAATAAAATAAAATTATGACCCATAAAATTTTCTTTATTTTTTTCTAGGATTTTCTTAACATGATACAACCTTAAATTCCACAACCATACCTATTTATGATAACAATATTGTAAAGAGTTTCACATAGGAGTTTCTTCTTATCTAGTAAATAAAAATTTGTTTCTTTCTAATCCATAACAAACTTTCTACCATTCATTTATCCCTTTTCAATATCATAATTACAATTAAAATTTTCAATACAAATAAAATATTAATATTAAATCTCTTTACACTATTAATATTATATCTAAAATTAATTTCATAGTCTTTATTTTATCAAATATTATTTTGTAAAAAACACAATAATAACTTTATCTTCTTATTTAAAATTTTACTACTTAAAACACCAAACTAGTTTGAGAAATTTTAGATTTATTCGATTCTCATAAGTTATTTAATACTTATTGGTGCTTCCCTAATATATTTCTCACATTTTGAAGATATATGAAGGAAAAAGCCAAAACAATTTGAGAAATTTCAAATTTATTCAATTCTCATAAGTTATTGAACACTTATTGGTGTTTCCCTAATATATGTTCCACCTTTTGAATAGCTTACTTTTATATTAATTTTTTTAAGAGCTTTTATATTTGGATATTGAAACATATCTCCTAACCATTTAAATATGCATTCAAGCTTTACCATAGATGCATTTACTACCATTTATTCTTGCACTTGTACAATAACTGTAGAAATAACTTATAAGCATATGATAAATTTAAAAATATTTCATATTGTTTTGTTGTTTTCCCTAATATATATCCTAAAAAAAACTTGTAAATTGAAATGATTCCTAGAAAAAATAAAATTGAAATGATTACTAGAGAAAATATGGGGAACAATTTTTTTTGATAGACTATCAATCCAAGTGACAAATTTTTTTTCATAAACTATCAATCCAAGTACCTTGCTACTTGTAAGAAGCCATTTGAATTTACTGGTATGATGTATAGAATATATATCTTAGAGATTGTTCTCAAGGTCCACAATCTTTGCGATAATGTAATCTATGGTCTGCACTATTATAGTAATGTGAAAGCCACACCAATACTCGAAACTCCTAAATGTGAAAAATTAAAACTTACAAAAACAATCGTGGTGACCTGCAAAAGAAAAAGAAAGGCATTGAATTGTTTTTATAAAAACTATATATAATCAACCAACCATTTGAATTTTAGGATGGAATCAAATGATATATCAAAACACAACAAAATTGAGAAATATGAAGTAGAATTACATAAATGGTACTGGATGGTGTTTATTTGAAGTAGTTCTCACTTTGCCACGACGCTTGTTTGCCAACTAGATGGTGAACGCTTTTTTGTTTTTGTTTTTTTTTTAATAATTATTTGCGAACATTATGTAGAACAGATGGAGGGATGGGGAATTGGTTATTTTTAATATTTTTCTTAAATTTTCGAAAAGGAAATACATTTTTTTTCACTGTTACAACCGCCACAACTCGAAATGATTTTTAGCTGTCAGTCAAAATGATTCAAGATTGAAATTGAAAAGAGTCACTAACATGGCCCAACAAGTGATGGAGGAGGTACAGCGGGTGGAATTTCAATGTGTTGAAATATAAAAGTTATTTATATTATTTATTGAATTGTGTATAAAAAATATTATTAAATTATTAAATTATATAATTTTATATTAAAAAAAATATTCATCCAAATAGACAAATACTTAGAACACACCCTATTAACACAATTATAGAATATAGACCAATCAGCATAATTACCCTATTTAGAAGGTTAAGAGATGTGTTTCAAGATCTCAATATAGAAGGCGAATTAGGGAATGACGGCAATTTAATGAGCGGTTCAAATGTCCCTAAGTTTAGTAGAGCTTGCTAAGGTAAAGCACTAGAATTTATAAAATGAAAAGATACATGGCAGCTCTGAACATAACAAGTGGTAAATAACAGTCACACAACAGAGACAGATTTAATTAAATTAACCCAATATTTGGCCCATGGACGAATGTAACCAGATCCCTAGTATGCAATCTATACACAACGACAATTGCACCAAGAGGCGCAAAGGAACGCCGGGGCGGTAGATATGTAAGGGAGGTAATTTAATGAAAATGAAAAGTTTGTAACGATATGGAATTTTGGATTTTAAACTATCAAGCATATTTTTTTTTTTGTGTTATCCCTAGCTAGGTAATATAAATTGTTTATGTAAATATGAAAATGTCTTGAATTTGTGTTTATGTAAATATGAAAATGACTTTGGAATAAAATTATGTGAATATGACGATTTTGAACGACAACAACTACAAATTTGGAAATAATTTTTTTAATAGAAACTTCAACTTAATTTGTGTTAGATCAGATTCTGTTCATTCTAGAGCTCACAAATTTGAACAATGTGAGATGGTAGAGAAATGTTACAAATCCGCATTCCAAGAATTAAGTTGACCCCTATCAATTAATATGCTGAGAAAGTATCAAGCATGAATGGTTATGATTGTTTGATATGTAGAGTTGTGATTTTTATTTATTGATGACAACTGCGAGTTTTAGAGATATTTTCATTTTATATAATGATATCTTTATTTATTTAAAAGAAAAAAAAGAATCTGCTGGATTTCTAAATATAATTGACTTGGGAATTTGTAGAGCCTCTGCTAAGCAGTTGCTGATCAGAGTGCAGAAGTCCCTTTTGGCTTCTCAAATCAGTGTAAAACTTGCTATCAAATGTGGTAGGCGTGGCCAGATCTAAGGGCGAGAGGGTGTTGGCGCCACCAGCGGTTGGGCAGTTTGCCTTCACCGAAGTGGCGAAGGAGGTGTCAATGTTGGATTCGTTGTAGACGCGAGCTCTGAATGTGGTGCACCGCGCTTGCCCAATTGTATGACTGCACGGCTGTATCTCCACGAGGAATGCGAGCAGCAGGTGATCCACCGGGACGTGAAAGCCAGCAACATCATGCTCGACTCTGAATATAATGCCCGGCTCGGCGATTTCGGCCTTGCTCGTCTGATTGAACACGACTGGAGACCCTTCATAGCGACTGGTCTCGTGGGAACCATGGGCTACATCGCACCAGAGTGCGTTCACACCGGGCGGCCAGCGGTAGAATCGGATGTGTTTAGTTTCGGTGCGGGCGTGCTTCCGCGGCCATGCGATTTAGGTAAGCTGGTTTTGATGCAGAGCAATGACGGTGGTGTTGTGTGGGAGAGCTTTGAGAATCCGACGGAGACGTCGCCTCCGGGGTTGAAGATCAAAACAGCGAAATAGCAGACATGTAGGGCAAATCCAGCAGTTACACATGTGAAGATTTGACTGGTCCCATGTGCGATGGATAACTGTTGCTCATTGGCTGGGGTGAATAGTGTTTGTTTGGTCATTTTAATAAATGACCCGACAGGACGCCGAAAGGGGACAATGCGACAGTAGCACGGACGCGGAGGAGCTAACGAGCACGGGAAGGAGCTGAAACCATAAGAAGAACGATACAAGTCATTAGACCATATCTCAAAGCATATTTTTCATATACTTAATTTGAATTTTAAATATTTATATTTATTTTAATAAAAGTATTAATTTTTAATTTAATATTATTAAGTTGTAATTTATGTAATTTTTTTTTTTATTTCATTTTATTTATTTATTTATTAATCTTTGTTTTATTTTGTTTCTATTGATTTATTTATTTATTTATTTTATTCTTATTTATTTTATTCTTATTTTTGCAATTAAGTTTTTTTTTTTTTTTTATCTATTTTATTTTTAATTTTAATTCTATCTTTATTTTATTTTATTTCTATTTATTTATTCATATTTTATTTATTTATTTTATTATTATTATTATTATTATTATGATTTTTTTTATCTCTTTTTTTTTTTTTGTTGGTTTTGAAATCTTTTCTTATCATAGCATGTAATTATTAAAAATAGAATAAATATATAAATTCAAATTTTATATATTATTTAATTACTTTTAACAATCCTCTTGACTATCCAGGCATTACAAAAAAATGCAAAGGAATAAAATTATTGCACTTTTGAATGGTCGAGATGATCGCTAACAGATTGGAGGTCCAGGTTGGATTGCGGGGCCCCTTGTCCATTTAAATTGAAAATAGCTTATGATATAGATTCTAATGTCAAGAAACAATTCTCAACCGAATACAAAATGCCATAATAAGAACACATGATATATTGTAGTGTCTTTGAAGGTTAAACTTTAATAATGAATGCGAGAATGTCATGAATGCTATTGCACAACATAATGACATGTAGATAGTTGTTCGCTATTTTTTATGCAAATACTTACTTAAATTATAGTGGACAGCCACATGCATAATATGTTGTTTTTTTTTTTTCAAAACTTTTATAAACTTCAAAAAAAATCTATGTAAAATTTTCAAAACTAATTAAAAAAAAAAAAAACCAAAATAAAAGACAATATAATATAACCCTGCGTATAATAAATATTCCATCCATTTTAACTTCAATTGGCATCAGTTAATATGTTGGTAAACTATTACATTTTTTTTTGGTGCTGAGCTCAGCAGTTTGATTCTTTTTGCACCCTTTTCCCAGCTTGTTGAACCTTCTTCACCATTCAGAGGCTGCCATGTGGTGGCTTTTTGATTGGTCATATGTTGCACAGTCACTTTGCCAATTTTGCATATTTTCCAAATATGTATGCCATATCAGCATGTCGAGTGAGCTGCTTTTGCCACATCATATTTGTCTGGTTGGGCCTTCTTCACCATTCGGAAGCTAGCACGCGTTGGCTTTTGATTGGTCCACATGTTTCACAACCACTTTGCTAGATTGGCTTGTTTGCTAAACCTGCATGCTACATCAGCATGTCGAGTGAATTGCTCGTGCCACATCATGACGTGTGCCATCTGTTGCTCTTAATAAGGGCATTGTCTACCACATCATACTTGTGCCACGTGTTGCCAATGCTAAATTAATTTTATTTTAAATAAAATAAAATAAATATATTTGAAACGTGACCGATATGAAATGTGATTGGTTTCTTCACGCTTTAAAAACAATTGTAATATATATCATCCACTCTTATTGTGAACCATGATTTGTTTCTTCACACTTGGCAGCCTAAAAACATTTATAATGTATTAGACCTTAAAGCCATGATTTTGTTTCTTTACACTGAGCAACTCCAAGCCTTTCTTGTTTGTCACTACATTTGACCACATGCTCATTGAATTGTAATATATATCATCCGCTCTTATTATGAACCATGATTTGTTTATTCACAGTTGGCAACGTAAAAACAGATCTCATATATTAGGCCTTGAAGCCAATTATTTGTTTCTTTACACTGCGCAACTACAAACCTTTCACTGCATTTGACCACAAGCCCATTGAATGCCAATCTATTCCAGATTGAGTTGGCCTTCCTTACCTTCCAAGTTCCAATAATGTTATCTTTTAATGCAATTTTTTCTTTGCCAAAGTAGAGCGATGAATCAAGAATTATGTTCAACAGTGAAGTGAAGTGAAAGAAATTGAGCAAATAAAAAAAATCAGATCCAAACCTTGAAAATAAAATATAAAAGAGCAAATGCATTGCCCAAAAGTATTTATAGGATTACACAGAAACAATAATGAACCAACCTATGAATTGAGATTATGTATTTGTTTGGTGCAAGGAGCATAAATGGGTTCCTGGTTGCAATTTTAATGTGGCAAAGTAGCATGCAATGACATGACCTATAAAGTGAATTAAGTGCTCCTCTGAAGGACATAAATTTAGTAATATTAGCAGCTTTAAAGAATGTCATGCTTGAAAAAAAATCACAGGAAGCAGTCTCACCCATTCCTGAATTATCACATTATCAAGTCTCTGAAAGTTCTCAAAATAAGTATTGTCAGAAAAAACATGAACACAGTCTGAAAATTCATGTCATTGCAAATTTTTGCTTATTTTATCAGTCAAAGAAAAACAGAAAACATGTTAATTTTAAATCAAATTTGTCAATGTATCTTCTCTTATATGTGCTCAAAACACAGCGCACAAGGGCTATCTAACTCACCAGACCAGATGAAATAGAAGGCGATATAAGGCGATATTTAAACTGAGCAAAACAAAAAGGAAAAAAGCATTTTGGATTTTTTAATTGGAACAGCCAATCAGTATAGAATTATTTTTAACTTTTGCAACCAGAGAAGAAATAGAGTGTCTCTGCATTCTTTCTTCTTTCTTTGCTCACTTCGCAGAAAACTTCGCTTCCTTAAAATCTTGTCTCCTGATTTCTAAATTTACCAGAACTCTCAAGCATTGAATAATCCATTGCAGAACCTGTAACTTCTGCAAACATGTGGAGACACGTCATGTGAGGTATGCAATATTAATGGTAGTTCTGAGTAATTTCAATATTTGTGCATCCTCGTCCATAGCACATTGAGCAGAAGACTAAGCCTTTTTAAATGACACATCTACCTCCTCACATACACTTGCTTCTTAATCCCCTAGTTTCCGAATCATCTTGCACTCACAAAACCAGGGCCTTCAATATATGCTTGATCAGAACTTCCAACATCAGTAGTCCTACCTCCAAAGGACGTCATTGATGAATCATCGAAGATCTTCCACTTCTTTAAAGCTTGTTCCGGTGTCATTCTTAAACTGTCCTCACTGTCCTCAGGGTTAACATCAGAAGGTTTCCACTGCTTTACCAATGACCCCAGAACAGCAACTACATAACCCATGTCAGGGCGTGCATTAGGCTCTCGTTGGGTACAATGCCAGGAAAGTTCAGCCACGGTATTAATGTTTTTCTAGTTCTCATCCATTGATTGGAGTACTGGATCTATAGACGTCCTGAGCCGTTCCTGATCCCTACTTATGTGTCTAAACCAAGGCACCAGATGAACTTTATCTTCAGACCGCTTCTCATCCAAGGCCTTCTGCCCTGTTATCAGCTCCATAAGCACAACTCCAAAACTGTAAACATCTGATTTTGTAGTTACACGTCCGGTGGCTGCAATAGTCAAGAGGTGAAACAGAAATTAATATTTTATAATTGACATTGACAAAAAAAAACATCCACTGTTTCCTTAACAAAACAGATAGTTAAAGGTACTACAATCAAAACTTGCCTGCATACTCTGGAGCAAGATATCCAAATGTGCCAGCCAATCTTGTTTCCACGGATGCTTTATCCTCGGGAGCAAGCTTTGCAAGACCAAAATCAGAGACTTTTGCTCGCAGCTCGACATCCAGAAGAATATTTGAAGGCTTCAAGTCCCTGTGAATGATAATTTTGTAAGCCAGGTTGTGTAAGTACTGCATCCCATGAGCTACATCTAAAGCAATAAGCAGACGACTGTTCAAACTGAGAGGCTTGAGCCCATTCTGCTCCCAATGGAAAAGGTGTTGGCTTAGCGTGCCCTGAGGCATGAATTCATATACGAGCAACCTTTCATTGTTCTCAGTGCAATACCCAAGGAGTGCAACAAGATTTCAATGGCGGACCTTGCCCAGCATGCTGATCTCTGCTTGAAACTCTTGCAGTCCTTTGCTACTCACAAGCTCAGGATCCATTCTCTTGATTGCAACCGTTGAACCATCCTCGAGCTTACCTTCATAAACAGATCCAAACCCTCCTTTGCCCAACAGATTTTCAGGGCTAAAATTATTTGTGGCCTTTTGAAGAACCCACAAAGGATAAACGACGTTTCCATGAGACCCAACCAAGCTGCTACCAGCTTCACCACTCCCTGCCCCATTGATTGTATCCCGCAGAGGTGCCGGAGGATGTAACAGCAGCTTTGAGAACTTGGGCTTCATCCTCCTCAAGTAAAAGAGAATCGCAGCCACTGCAAAGATAAAAAAAACAGCACAACCAACAACAATCCCAACGATCATACCTGATGCGTTCTTTTTTTTGGAAGTCCCTGCACTGTCAGCAGACCCAGATGGAGATCCAGATCCACTATTGCTGCCATTACCAGACGGGGCAGAACCAGGAGGGAGAATGGTATTGATAAACTGATTCCTCTGAGTATTAACCCCTACTTGCGTATCAAAGACTGGAACTGGTCCGCTCAAATTATTGTTACTCACATCCAATTGCTTCAGGTTTTTTAACGCCGTCAAGCTCTTAGGAATTGTCCCCGTGAGCTTCATTTGGTCATTCGACCTTCAATATCGTCGAGGGACCCAAATTCCCAACGAATAGGGATCTATATATTTTCCGGTCCCATATGTAACGAATACTGCGCCCGTACGAAGCTCGTGCCGTATACGGGAACCCCTCTTCTCGCAGCGTGTTCTTGGTGGGATTCAAGCTTGGGATTGCATTTGTCTGTTCTTCGATCGAGTGCGCTGTAGGCTTTTCGCGATTGTTTAGGTACCTTATGTTTCTCCGAGGACCCGTGTTGCAGGGTTGACGAATGATAAAGCCGAGTGTCGCTCTTCGGTGTGGTCTCTCGCCCTCGCTTTTGCTTCGTACAAGAGCAGACCTGTCGTACTCAGGCGCTTTGAACCTCTTCGACTTTGTGGAGCTCGAGGACGAAGAAGTAGAAGAGGGAGGCAATGTTCTTGGACTTCTCATCCACATCCCCCTCGCTTCTTCATCTTCTAATTTGGAAGTCTACTTTCTTCTACCCAGTGAGCCAGGAGCTTCCCAGTGGCAGACGGTGATCTCGATCGCGATGGCGCAGATTTTGTCCCGACTACGAAACGGTCTCGCCCCCTTTCACCAACATGACGAGGCTTTGAGTCGCAAAACCGGATCCAGCCTTTATTCTCCTCTTCTTCTTTCCTCAAAATCTACTCAAGCGGCTCAAAAAATGTGACTTCCGGAGATGAGTCGAGAGCCCTCATTACGAATAGGCGTTCAGTCGTTAGAAGAGGTGTAATTTTCCGTCAAACATGACTCCGTGCTTATCCCAGGGCTGCAAAACGAAGGCGAGCCGTCGCATTCTAGCCGGGCATGTTACAGTCGAACCGACGACAGTACTACATGGCAAAATATCATAGGTTCCATGCGCCATCGAAAAGTGTCTCTCATTGGCACGGGGTGACCGAAGACCCCTAATGGAGAACGCCTCCGGCGTAAAAAATTGCATGCTTTAGTTTGCTAACCAAATAATCGGCCTATAAATTAAATTTAATACCCGCTTTAAGTTGGCATTTGGACAAATATGGAGGAACAAGACAGCAAGTGCGTTCAGATTGGTCTTTCCATCCGAGGCTTTTGCTTTCTTGGACAATGCATCTTCAACGGTTCGAACTCTTGTCTGTATGCTGCACCTTTCAACTCAGCTTCTGTAAGTTTTTTTTGGTCTCTAGCCGTTGGATGCTTGCTGTCTATTTAAACCTCACATTCAATTCGAATCTGGCCATAATTTTGACGAATGGCGTAAACTTAATTTGCTTTTGTGCGTGCTATTTTTGCTTTGGTCTTTGTTATCTGCTTTTAGTATTTTTCCTTTCCATTGAACTCTTTTTGTGTTTCCAAGATGCATTGTTGTTTTCCTTTGGAATTTCTGTTTATGTGTGTTTTTTTTCTGCTTGCTTTCAATGCTGTGTGTGTGTCTTGCTTTTGTTTGATGCAAGAGAGTAGAACATGTGTACGGATACGGAATTTCTTCAGTATTCGCTATTTCGCTCAGGCATATGGAAGATCCGGAATCCGGCATGGAGTTTGTGTGATTCTTAAGGTGACCAGGTAAAAAAACTGTTCTAAATCATATACCTCCGGTTAAATGGTTAAAGGTTGCGTTGAGTTTGTTTCCGTGCTTTATTAGAGGTGACAAAATTATCTGGAACGGCCCCCTCAAGAACAATATGATAATTGTGCAGGATGTCTACAGAGGGATTGTATCCGATATTCAATTGCAGTCGTCTAATACTCTTCCTCCCCTTTTGGAAGAGGAATATCCCTACAAAAAATCATTTTATTCGGCTGGCTGGTCTGGAAAGCGCAAAGTACTGACTTGGGACAATTTGAGAAAGGCATGATTTCCACAGACCCGAGTCGATGTGTCCTCTGTTATAATGCCATTGAGACCGTTGATCTATTTATTTTTTATATGCCCGTCTGTCATCGGGCTGTGGAACTTATTCAGCTCTTTTATGTTGGGGCCAGACTTGAGGGCGCAGATTTCATTTCTGTTGTATATCAATGGGACCAATTAAATAGTGCTTTTCAGATCCCTTCCCTTTTATCTCATCTGGGAAGTCTGGATCACATGAGGAACAAAATCATTTTTGATCATGGCTCATTTCTAGATCCAGCGATCCTTTTATGGCCATTAAAGCTTGGTTGACTGTCAACCCTTCCTCCGATTATTAAAGTTTCTGATGCATCCCATCGTCTCCAGACCTCTAGTGAAATTTCTCTCCCAGCTTTATACTACTGATGGTGCGTCTGCAGATGGTATCACCGGGGTTGCGGTGCTTAGGTAAAGATCTCAGATCGGGATCGCATTCTCATTTATTGGAACGGTGGCCCTGGGTCAAACAACAAAGCGAAGATAATGTCTCTCTGTGTGTGCCTTCTTGTTGCAGTCGATTATCAAATTCGGTTGGTTGGTATTTTATGGAGATTCTATGCTGGTTATTGGTTGGATGGTCTCCGTAGGCTGAATATGAATAATGTCCATATTCAGGGGTGGATTGACCGAGCACAGAATCTTTGATGCCGAATGAACTCTCCCTTTGACGCATATTTACTGAGAGATCAATACCCGGGCCGGATAGATTATCTAAACAGGGACTTGCAGCTGAGTTTGGTTTGATATTGTTTATCTCTTGCCATTTTCATGAGTAGAGTAGTACCCTGAATTTTTCCATTCCTCTTCCATGAATCCTTCGGTATATGAAGTGTTGGTAATAGTGATTATAATGAAGCAGTTTAGCTTTGCTTTTTCTCTTGACGCTCTTTTTCAAGCGAGCGGGTTATATCAACGAGTCTGGGTTCCATTTTCAGGCGAGCGATGATTATAATGATACCCTAAGCGAGCGTGTTTTTATTATCTTTTGCAGGTTGTTATCACAAGTGTGCTGATTCCTTCTTTGTGATTATGGCCATTCGGTCATACAGCATGCTACACCTGGTTCTCAAGCGAGCGTGACTTTATATCAAGCTGAGCGGGCTATCAGTTTTGTTATCTGATCATTTAAGCATTCTGCTGCATGCCAATATTATAAATTCCAGAATCCTGATCTGTTGAGACATTTTTCGCTCTTCGTATAGCAAGCTATTGACCAAGTCTCATCAATTTCTAATTTTGGCACATTATCTATTGCTATCAGATTTTTGAAGCTTCATCACAGTCTTTAATATTACTGCCCCTGTTTTTTCCTCTTTGTTTATCACTTTTTTCTGAGTATGATTTGAGATGAAAAACTTTCATCTCTGTTTTACTTTCACTGTACTTCTCTTTCTATCGGACTCAGATTTTGCAAAGGAGGAATCGATCCCTGTTATGTGGATGCCGTCTCTCATTCTCTGCTCCTTTAGCATGAGCATCTCATATTTTGGCAATTATGTGGTAATCTCGCTGCTGTTCTTTCGCAGCTGAGTCAATGGGGATCATGCACTGATTTTATATTTAATATAACACAGCGTTTTTTTCTCTCTGAGAAAATAATTTATAGATGATGAGGATTCCTATTTATTTTTGAGAAACAGAGAAATCACAAGTCCTATATCCCTAGGACTTTTAATCTGATCAAATATAAATTTGTTGTTGCTTACAGTTGCATTTTGAGACATTGGTTTTGGTAGAAGCTCAGTTTGGATGCCGGTGCTGCTCCAGACCATGGTGGAATTTAATACAGTTGTGAAATTACAAATCTGTGAGTCATTTCCATCAATCTTTGCACGTAGAAATGCTATATGCAGTTATTATAGAACATGTTCAATGCAGCAAAAACATAGAAATAACTATTTGGCTTTTTTAGATTTGCATTTGCATTATATGCACATAGTGTAGGTTAGCATCTCTTTAAAATATTTGTTCTTTTTAAGTTCGAGGAGGCGTGGTTTTTAGGGAATATGTCGAGAGTTCTATGACTTCCATAATATGGATTAAAGTAGTAACAACAACATGTATATGTAGTTCTAGGTTTCTTTTTTATAGGCTCATATTGTAGTTCTAGGTTTCTTTTTATTGGCTTACTTTGAATTATACGTCTTTGAACCCGTAGTTGTACGGTATTCTTCTTTGAACAGTTTCCTCGTGAGATTTAGAAGCCGAAATCGTGTGAAGCGGAAAGAGAGAGAACCGCATTCTGTAAAATTAGAGTCAGGGCAGAGTTTATTTGTAGTCGGCGCATTAATCAGCGAATCCTTAATATATCGTGTTTTGGCGTGTGCGGCGTTTGTTTCTTTAATTATGGAACGAGTGTTTGCCCGTACTATTTATGGCATTTTTGTCTGTTGAGGTGTGAGTTTCCAATTTTACTACTCTAATTACTGTAATTAAAGAGAGCCGAGAGAGCACAACCTGTGTGCGTATTTGGAGCTTTTGAGAGAGTCATGCTGTAATTATGAAATGAGTCTGGCGTTTCTGTCGTGTTGTGGTTAAGTCCCAATCTTACTGTAATTAGAGAGAGCACAACTTGAGCATATGGGGAAGCTTTCTTTGTCATGCGGTAATAATGAAATATGACGAGCAGGCAAATATGACTCCGAGGGTTAAAAATGGTTGGAATTGGTAATTTTTTTTATTTTAATTTAGTAAGAGTAATGTTTAAATAATGTTTTGATAGGTGAAATAGATTAAGCATTATTAAAGACCATTAAACATTTAAACACTTTAGAGATATTCAAAATTTTGAATTTTTTCAAAGATGTGATTTTTTGAAAGTTTTTTTCTGTGATTTTTCTAGGATCTAATTTCTTTAGAATATTACTAAATCACAAATTTAATAAATAACTCTGCAAAAATAACACCAAAAACAATTCCAATTCCATAATTTTCTGAACTTAAACTTCAAAAGCATTATTAAATAAAAAAGTCTATACAATACTATTTATGACACGTTTCCAATCTCACTGTAATAGAAAAAGCAAGAACCTGTACATATGGGGGAGCTTTCAATCTTGCCGTAAATGTTGTGTGGATGGAGTTTCTCTGTTTTCCAAGCAAAGCGATCAAACTCAGAGAGCCTTTTAACCTTTTTTCGCGTGGAGATATTTCTTTCACACCATACAACCAAACTAGATTATTGGTATTTGTGCGTGCAACAACCTGTTCAGCGGGATTGTCCGAAGAGAAAATGAACACGAGAACTCAAATTAGGGTTTAAGATTTGTAGAACTCAAATTAGGATTTAAGATTATCATTGGTATTTCAGCAGGACTGTTGTTACGACCCACGAATTTAAAATTAGATCTGTTTTTTTTCTAAATCTAGTTATAATTTGGGTTTTTGAATTTTGGATCTTTCAATTTTTACAGATTTTACATTATTTGTATTACCAATTGAATTGTCTTTGGAAAAATTCAAATTTAGGCTGAAATTTAATTAGTATGAATTTTGAGAGTCTTAATTTTGTATCTATTAATCATAAAAAAAAATTAGTGTTTAATTTTTTTTTCAGTAAAATTTATGTATCTCTAATTTGACTTTAATGTTGGATGATTTTTTAAACTAATCACTATGCTTAAAACAACATCACTTAAAATAAATGGATATATGCTAGTTATTATTTTTTTAGACTTATCTTAACTCTAGATGCATCAATACTAGTTTATTTAACTTTTTTTTGACATCATATATGGGGTTCAAAATTATCTAAAAAAAATGTATAAAAAATAACATGACATATTGGTGTTAAAATACATTATAACTTTATTTTAAAATTAGTCTAGATCCATTTTAATCCCGGGATTATCAAGTATTGAGAGGGATTAGATATGGAGTTAGTTTTTTATTATAAAATTGCAATTATCTTTTACAACCGCACATGTGTACAACTTGACTCATCTACATGTGTAATAGAAGATGCCTCTATGCCCAATACTTGTCCAACCATTTTAGTCTATAAATTGAGGGCCCCATGTCCTATAAATTTAAAGAGGTGAAATTTCAATCTTTTGGCAATTTTTTTTTATGTTTTTTTATGCATTTATAGCATGTAAATTGTTGTGAGGTTAATGTGTCCTACTTTTTGCTAAAGATGAACTAAACATCAAACAGTTAAAACAATATTTCGTTGTAGAATGAACAGAATTTTCTTGAATGTGTATAAATCCCATAAGAAAGCTCTTTCTACTTTTGTTTTAACTTTTTATATCCATTCTCATTAGTATAAAATAGTTTAAAACAATTACTTATGTGGTTCTCCATTTTATTTTCTATAGTGAAATACAGGGAATACCAACTTCTTTTAAGAAAAAAAGGACTTAAAATCAAAACCATATACAAATAGCAAGTGTTGTAGGAACTTTATATTTTGGTTCAAAATTCATTGGATCATGATAAACATGATGTGGGGACTCAATGTTCTATTTGTTTAGTACAAATTTTGAGGGGTGGTATACCTCAGTTAGATTCCTAATGAGTCAAAGTGGGATGGTAGAGAGAATAGACTCATAAATTCAAATTGAAATCACCATTCTCTTTTTTATAGTGATGGTCATTGCCTCTTTACTTCTAGTCCTTGAGGTTTTTAGTGTGATAAAGAATTTGAGTCTCCACAATTCCATAGAGTATTGTGTGTCACTATGGTATATCTATGTGATCATCATTGGCGAGTTATCTTTCAGTGTGTGGAGTTTAGAATAAGGAGTTAGTGCTTAAATGCTAATAGGTGTAAGTTCCATTTTATAATTGTTTCTTTTCAATACCGAATTAAGATACTTTATTGATTAGACCATACATCCCTAATAATATTATTTTAATTAAAATGGTGACTTTTAAACAAATAATGTGAATTTATTTATAAAATTATTTATAAAAACTTGTGGCTTAGCAAGCTTTGAATTGAATATATTTCAAACGCATGAAAATTTCCTGTGTAGCATCATTCATTTCATTTGATTGTGATATTCAATATCTTCATGATGAATTTTAATTTACTATGCATGTATCTAACAAGAGAGTATCAAGAATGTTCATATACCATAAGTCTTAGTTGTCTCTCACTCTAGCTCATAGATTCAAATTTTTATGAGTGATTTATAAAAAGCACAAACTTGAAGGTGAGACATTCAAGAAAAATTTGAGTTAACAATTTAGTCTACTCAACTCAGCGCGTAGAACCACAATATAATTTTTAACCCTAATTTAATTTTCATTGAAATAATAAATGCTATAAATGTATGAATGATCTTTCTAGTCATGTTGTAATTCTACCAAAGCAGAAAATATGACTAAGGGGTTAGGTAAATTTGGCTGGAGATACGTGCATATTTTTTTAAGATGCATATGTTTAAATCATGTTTTGATAGTGGAAAATGGATTAAGCGTCATTAAAAACCATTAAAAACCCTTGAGGCACCCAAAATTTTGAAGTTTAATAATCTGTAATATGGATTTTAAAAAAATCCCCTACAATTTTTTTCAAAATCATACTTGAATTTCATAATTTTCGCAGTTGTCTTTAGATTGACTTTTTGGAAGCTTTTTCTAGTAATTTTTTCGATAGCTTGATGGGTAACCCTTGCACAATGATAAGTGTCACTGGAGATTTCCAATATAGGTAAATCCATATATCAAAATCAAGAAAGTCCAAAAATCTCACTAAAAACAACTCCATAATTTTTCTAAACAAATTTAAAAATTGTTAAAACAAGAAATTATAAAAAATAAAAATCCTTTGCCATACCATTTATGACTAATCTGTCGTTCGTGAGTTTCAATATCACTCGTAATAGAAAAAGCACAAATCGTACTAATAGGGAGCTTTCCAATCTTGCCATAAATGTTGTGTGGATAGAGTTTTCTCTCTCTTCCAAGAAAAATTGATCAAACTCGAGGCCTTTTAACCTTTTTTCCCCTTGAGATATTTCTTTCACTGGGAGTAGTTCATAGCAAGGCTGCCGATTTGTCGGAAACCCCGCCCGTAGAAAAGCTTCACCGCCCGTGCAGCAGAATATCATTGTCCTTTTCACTTCGCGAGTGTCCGGGGATCACCACTTGACCACGTTGTCGTAATTCGGAAGGCAGAGACAAGCTCCACTCTCCAATGTAATTAATGCAAATATTGGATATCACGATTCGACATTTAGCTTAAGCGTGGAATAGACATTGGACATTTACTCAATGTATTCAATGCCTTATCAGGTCTGAGAATTTCAAATTCAGGATTTCCGCTAGAAATTTAAATTTATGTAACTTCTTAGGCAATGATTTTCGCATCTTTGGTGCTCAATGGCAAGATACGTGCGTCGGTGAGCTCCACAGTTGTTTTTCCCAACATGCTAGACAGGCACCAACTTTTATGCGTAGTCGTTCTCATTTTACAGGTCAAGAACCAGTGAATCCAGGGATTCATGACAGTTTCAAAAATATCAATTTCTGCCCGTGCCTCTTGTTGGTAGAGATTGAAGCGAGTTAGGGATCCATACAATGCAAATCCTACCTGAAAATATGCATGGGTGACATCTTCTGCCGTGGTGAAAGTGTGAATCATTTTTCCAGCTCTCTTCCAGGGTTTCCAATTTTCCACTACCCACATTTTCCTTCACATTTTCGTTCTTCATTCGAAGCGTTTCTGCATTCCATGACTTTCTTGGGCACACCTCCTTTCGCTTAACATATTAGAGTAATTTCTGTTATGGATTTCGAATGTATTTGTAAACAAGTATGTTTGTAATATACTGGGTAGTGGGAATACATTCTATTTCTTTGCAGGATCTTGTCGTTGATGTTATTCCTAGCTTTTATCGATGGAATCGGCGTAAGCGATGCGGGCCACCGAGATTTCTCATGTCTCGGGTCGTCTCAATGGATAGGGACACACTGTTGTGGGTTAATGGAGTCTGTAAATAAGCCCGCTCGAGCTCAGTTGATTACTCATTGTCTTTTATCATTAGTGCAATTAGTTTTCGTGGCACAATTAACCACATCTGGTTAATGTGATGAGCTCTAACACCACCATGGATCTCGTTTTTGTTGATTATAGGCAGAACACGAGGTATTTTGGGCTATCGATTCCCAGTGTGGGGGAAAATCAAAATCCATTTGATTGTCGGATTAATGGCTGTGGACAGCTCTGGTTTATTGAAATTTTCGATTTGTTTTTACTTTTCTTTAGTTTCGGAAGCAACCAAAATTATGTTGTAAATATATTAGTTATCATGTAATTTACAAACATTAAGCCTCGATTTTTTCAGTTATCATGTAAGATGATATTATTATCCTTAAAATTTGCTAGCAATTTTTATTATTTTTAACTATAATTTTTATAATTTTTCATATTTATTTTTATGCAGCATTTAAATGCTATAAACTATATGCTACGTATGTAATTTTGTTAATTTTTTATTATTATATAATTGTTTTAATTTGTATTTATATATATTAAATGAGTAAAATCTTGTCAAATTATTAATGGAAATAGTTATTATTAGATGTTATCAGCTAATGTAAGTTGACTCCTAATTGTCTTTAAATAAAAACCATGCCATCTAAAATTACATATAATTTTACATGTCATTTATATATTATGTATAATATGTGTTTTTTAGTGTTATCAATATAAAAGTGATTTTTTGTTTATATAAATTTTGTCCTCATCAATCTTAAAATATGTTTTAACCAAGTAATATGATAAATGTATATAGATGTATATATGTTATATTGCTTTGAAAAGATACAAATTCAATAACGTTCATTCTTAGGTCAAGCTAGCTCATAATTTCAAAGATTTTATAAATGGTGTTCAACCATTTTTTAAAATTTCTCAAGTAATTTGGTCAAATCTATTAACTATACTTTTGAAGAGAAAAAAATGATCTCATCAAATCCATTTACATATATATACAAATGTCCATGGTAATCATGGTAAAATGAAGGTAAATATACATGCCATGGTTTGTAACAAAGATATTTTTAATGTAATTTTTATTAAAAATATTCATCAACCAGTTAGAAAAAATAATTTACATTTTAAAAAATTAAGAATTATTTTTTTTAATTTTCTAAATGTTCACTGTAATATATTTTTTTCAAAACTTTAATAAACTTCATAAA
The DNA here is from genome assembly GCA_034641835.2 of Pinus albicaulis. Taxonomy (NCBI): domain Eukaryota; kingdom Viridiplantae; phylum Streptophyta; class Pinopsida; order Pinales; family Pinaceae; genus Pinus; species Pinus albicaulis. Next base: position 1,341,435,681 of record CM076582.1, on the reverse strand, counting down.
ATAAAAATAAATAAAACCTACCCTTGGCCACTATAATAATATGCATGGCATGCATTTGAGGAAATTTATATTCTTCAACAAGTAAAAAGGATGGAACTCTGGAGTTATCACCCTATCTTTTGAAAGCCCCAAACCCAATTGCTTTCATATTCAAATATGAATGTACTTAAAACAACCTAGCTTCAAATAGTGATACATTTGATATTTTCACATCCAACCATAAAATTAATCTATTTCTAATAAAACCAATAAATATATCTATTTTATAAAAAAAACTAAAATTATCACCCACGTACATTAAATAAATTGCATTAAAATTCTCAAAAAAAAAAAAGTTTAAAAAAAATGTTATTTCAAGTAAAAGAATAGGAAAAATCAAACTTATTTTGAGATTTTCATATTCAACCATGAAATGAATCTATTTTATAATAAAACTAATAAATATATCTATTTTATAAAAAACTTAAGATTATCACCAATTTACATTAAATAAATTGCATTAAAATTTTCAAAATAAAGTAAAAAAAATGCTATTTAAGATAGAAAAAGAGGAAAAATCAAACTTATTTTTATCTATATGAACCACATTAGTTGGTTCGAAATGTAGAATTAATCCTAATGATGTGATTAATCCGAAATTTCTTTTATCTATATTTTTATTGTATTGAATCACTAAAAAAACCTTCATTTTAACCACTATATCTCCATAAGTAAATGTTTTACATAACAATCACTGAATTTCAACCTTTAAATATGTGGTGTAGATTTCAAAATGATTAATATTTTAATATAAAAGAATAATACCCATCATGACTTGAGTCTCTACATCCATAGAGTATATTTAAGAATGAATTTTGATAAATGTGTCTAATTAATTTGAAATTATATAAGAATTTCATTAAAATATAGAATAGTGAGTTTCAACCTTTAAATATGTGGTGTATGTTTCAAAATTATTACTACTTTAGTATAAGAGAAGGATAGCCATCACGACTTCAGTATCTATATTTAAAAAGAATTTTGATAAAGGTGTCTAATTAATTTCAAACTATATAAGAATTTGATTAAAATATAGAATAGTGAGAAAGATGTATCTATTAAATTTAATTTTTGGTGGGTTTGATTGTCTATTTAAATGGAGAATATTTAGAAAGGAATTTTGGTAAAAGTATCAAAATTAATAGTAGATTAAACACCAATTTCATAATGAAATTTATTCGAAAAAAAACACATCAAAATTTTATTATAATTTAATATAAAAATTATAGAAAAGTTTAAAATATCTAAATAAATTTTGATTATAATTATAAATTGATGATGATGATGATTAACTTCTACTAAGACCAATATGGTAGGCTGACCCTTAAAAATGTGAAAATTTAATCAAAATTTTTAACATATTATTTCTATGTTAAAAAAGGTTGGTAGTATGATAAAAAAAATTGAAAATTAGAAAGGACTTGAATATAAGTTGGGAAATATAAGAGAAAGTATGTTTCATCTTTAACATTAGTAACAAATATTTTCTTCTTGTGGCTAGACCAATGCCCAATTTCACTACCAAGCTCATGAGAATTAGTTATTAAATGTTAGTAATGTTGATTTTCTTCTTAACACTAGTCAAGATGATGAATAATCATGGTTTTCAAGATTGGGGTTGACAACTTCCTTATAATATCTTAGTTTCATTTTTCTTTAACTCTTTATTTCCCCGAAACTTCTCCTTAAATTTGGAAGTAATAATATTTTTATTAATAAAAAAAATCCATATGAACAAATGTGAGATAAAATGAGTTGTAGTTTTTTTTGGGCATGTGATATTAATATGCCATGGTATTGACCCATAGTATTCTAGCAAAACCTATTTATAAATTAAGAGTTCCTATGGTAAATCAGGGATGATGTTCATGGTTAATAATTTTGTTACTTGTTTTTAAATGTGTATATGTTTCACTTATATATTAATTATTTTTATAATTAACAATAGAAATAATTTACCATCCACCTAATTTCTATGGTTCAACTAGTATTATCTACAAGATGATATCCTCCATTCTTCAATGGCTAAGGAAATATTAGGCATCCTTATGACATCCTCTCTTAGTAAAAGATAAGAGTTTTGGCAAGAGATAGAAGCAAACTTAGGAAACATTTTGGCTTTTATATTCTAAAACTTTTTCTTATACATGATATATATCCGCAACTTCTGTATATGCACATATATTCTGTATATGCACAACTTCTGTATATGTGCATATCTTTCGCATATGTGTATCATCTGTATATGAACATATATTCCATATGTGTCCATATTTAGAAGATATGCACATTTATGAAGAAGTGCATATATGAAAGATATGCACATTTCTGAAAGTTACGCATATACAAAAATTGTGCATATATGGACATGTGGATATCTTCTGTACATGCACATATCTTCTGTGCATGTGAAAATTCCGTATATACACATATATTCTATATATGCATATACAATAACTTGCATATCTTCTGTGTTTATACTAAATAATTGCATATACGGAAGAAGCACATAGACGGAAGAGATGCACATATATGAAAGTTATGCATATATGGAAGACATGTGCATATACGAACATTGCGCATATATAGAGGCTAGAGTTTTGTGCAATGTCAATATAAGCGCATATCTTCTATATATGCACAATTTCTGTATATGTGCATGTCTTATGTATATGCACATAACTTCTTTATATGCACAACCTCTGTATATGCATATACACAGAAGTTGCGCACATATATGGAAAATGTGTATATATGAAGATTGAAGTTGTGCATGGGTATGTGCATATACAGAAGCTATGTGCATATAAAAGTTGAACATATACAAAAGATATACACATATACAGAAGATATGTGCACATGAAAAAATATGCTCATATACAGAAGTTGTACACCATTTATAAAATCTTGATATTAGTTACATATGATATTAGTTATTTTAATTTATAAATAAAATTTTGTAATGAATTTTTACTTGTGTTGAGAAGCCAACCTAGAAGATATGAGGTCATGTCTTATTCTATTATGTCATTTTAACTAAACATTTTGACTTTATGTTGACTAAACATTTTAACAAAAAAAAAATCTTAAAATAAAAGAATTATAATTATAATTATTAATTAAAATGTTTTGATTCCATAAAAATAAAATAAAATTCAAAATATATATATATATATATATATATATCCATCTTAATTTTTAATTTTAGATCTACCAAGCGGTACAGGGATGAAATATCTTTAGGTGCAAACTCTTTTAGAGTGAAAAAATATTTAATCCATCTCATCCCTTAGTATATTGAGGGGTAAAATAGATTTAGGCTAGTTATAGTGGAATGAAATCTCTTGAGGTGCAAACCTCTTTTAGAGTGAAAATATATTTAATCCATGGCATCCCTTAGTAAGTAGAAGGGTAAAATAGATTTAGGCTAGTTATATTTTAATAACATTGAGTGTTTTATCTAAGCTTTGATATAATGGCTAGTTGTAAGACATTTCTTTTGAAGAAGCTCTTTAGTGAGTTGTGTACCATCATCTATATGTTGTTGGGAGGAGAAATGAGGCTTCCATGGATGGATTTTTAGGTTGATGATATCCTCACAAAGCCTTTGGGAAGGAAAAATTCTTATCCTTAAGAGAGAAACATTCCCTACATGGAGGGATCTTGATTGGGTTGAACATTGAGCTCTGGGGGCTCTTGGGGGCCTAGGGTACTTCTTGGAATTATATGAGAACAGGGTGAGTGGTTCACCTTCCCCTTTTGACCCATTATGTGAACACATGGTTAGTGGCTAACCTTCCCCTACGCAGTACATACCCCAGGATGTGAACATAGAGTGAGTGTTTCACCTTCGCCTATGGAGTACACTATATGAGAACAGGGTGAGTGGTTCACCTTCGCCTGTGGACCCAAAATGTGAACATAGGGTGACTGCTTTACCTTCACCTATGGAGTACATACCCCAGTATGTGAAAAATGGTGAATGGTTCACCTTCCCCTATGGAGTATGCTATATGAGAATATGGTGAGTAGTTCAACTTCCCCTATGGAGTAAGCTATATGAGAACAGGTTTAGTGGTTCACATTCCCCTATGGATACCCCATCATACATCCTACCATTTCAGTCTGAGACTCTTAGGAAGTACCTCTCATGTAGCCAATGAATTGAGAAAATTGGTTAGGGTTAATTAGTACTATCGATGGACGTGTTAGGTACTAATGTATTACCTATGACTAGGATGCATGATGTTCATAAACTTTATCACTAAAGTATCAAGATTGTTAGGGGTTCTATCCATGGACATGAGGACTTTCTTTTTTTATTTTTGTAAGGATGGTAGGGTCTTGCGAGGCACCCTCTTTCAATCCTTTATTAGTGGACTATGATATCAATATTCATCACAGACGAGACAAGCGATATAGATGACACATGATGGACATGATAGAATAGTAGTGGATGGATGTTGATAGGTGGAATTCCTCCCTAGTTGAGAGGGAGTGTTAAAGAGTGCAACTAGGGGATAATTCACCTTTCTAAAAGTCTCTTATATATTTGTGTGTGTGTGTGTGTGTGTGTGTGTAATATAAATAACTATAATTAATAACAATCATAAATAATGAATAATTAACTAATAATTAGTGTTGAAGAGTCATGTCTCCAAGAACATGACCATTCATGAATGGGTACCTACCTAGGTATATAATTTGGACCCTCAATTGTAATCAAATGATCGCATATATTCTTGTACGTTGATGTTCTATCTACAATTACTCGAAATGAAGATAAGGCATCGAACTAATTATTGCAAGTATAGAAAATACCATAAAAATTAACACACATATAATATAAACAAATATAGCCATGTAGAATAGCTCTTGAAATTAATTTTATAATAATATTTTAGATAATTTAAGAACTATAAATAATGCAATTGCATTCAATTAGATAATAAAAAATAAATGTATAATAACAAACTTTTAGTATTCATTCATTGTACATATAATCTCATTGCCATTGACTATCTATATATACATCTAATCTTTTATATTCTCTTAATCATTCTTATTGTATTTTTTTATAAAAAAATACATATTAACTTTATAAACATTTTAGATCTATCTCTTCCATGGACATAGTGGTCCATTTTATGTTTTTGGATGTGGTACATACAAAATTTACGCATATACGGAGGATATGTACATATGCAAAAGTAGTGCATATAAGAAATATATGCACATATATGGAAGTTGCACATATACAGAATATATGCACATATACAGAAGCTATGCATATATGGAGACTTTCGTACATGCATATTACAAACTTTGCGCACAACTTATGTATATGCACACATATACAGAAGATATGCACATATATGGAAGAGGCACATATATAGAATACATGCACATATACATAAAATATGCACATATATGGAAGTTGTGCGTATTCAAAAATTGCACATATACAAAAATTGTGCATATACGAAAATTATGCATATACTATTTGTTTTTTTAATGTTTTTCGGCCTCACGTGAAAATTTTCTCCTTGAAAATTTACTCAACCATACACTAATTTTATCCATTGTTATGTAATAGTATCCATATTTCTGGAGATACGAGATGGTGTGGTTTGAGGCCTTGCCTCTCACTTGAACATTTCTCAGATTTTTCTAGTTGGGATCCAGCACACCTCCTTTCTAACTTCCATGCACCTCCATTTTTAGGGCTTAAGAAATTTTTAGTTAGGTTGTAGACTTATTACACTCCCATTGCAATATTCATGAACCTCTTACTTCTCTCTCTTCTCTCTCTACTTTTTCTTTTTAAACATGATCCATGATTTTTCTGTGAAGGTGTGAATTGTTGTCTTTGGCATCCCATCTTCTAGATAAATGCCTCCCTTTATAGGTTTCAGTTTCCTATGTAATTATCTATGTTTCTAAATACCAAGAATCTATATAATTGGAATTGACCATAGCTATTCTCCTTGGCTAGTAGGATTTGTTGGGACAAAATTTCAATAAACATTAGTGCATTGATGAACAATAGAAATTTGTGTTCTTCAAAATGAATTTCAATTAATAGAATTTAAGTTATGTTATTTACTCAATAATTTTGAATAGTTTGCAACTAAATGTCTTCCTTTTAGGGGTCGATACACTCTTTTGATTTACTTCTTATATTTTTACTTTTCTTTTCTTAAGAGATGCCACTAGGAAAAATGCATTCATCAGCTAGCCTTGGCTAACATGGATCACATAATTATATTCCTCCCCCTTCTTCACAAAATTTTTTTCCAATGTTTTCAACCTCTTGCACCACATTTCTCCTTGAAATTTCATGAAATATATACACCCTTATCTGTACTTTAGGAGATGCTGGTTGGTGTGGTTAGAGGTCATGCCTCTCATCTCAGGTTTGTTTGTCCATCTCATAAGGGTCCAAACACACACCCACCTTAAATTCCACACACCATTCCTCATCCTTAAGTGTGAAAGCTTGTACAAGTTTTGAACTTTTTGAATTTTTCCCTTAAATTTTGATTTAGCTGCATGGTCATTTCCAATTGATTCCCAAATTTCCAAAAATATACAAACAAAGCCACTTTACCTAAATCTATTTTACCTCTCAATTTACTAAGGGGTGAGATGGATTAAATATCTATTCACTCTAAAAGAGGCTTGCACCTCAAGAGATTTCATCCTCTAGGCCCTTGGTAGATCCAAAATTAAGATGCATCTAAGGCGATTTAACTATTAATTATAATTATTTATTTTAATTTTTTATGGAATCGAAACATTTTAATTAATAATTATAATTATAATTCTTTTATTTTAATATTTATTTATTTTTAATGATGGATCAAGTTAAAAGATTTAGTTGGCATAAAGTCAAAATGTTTAGTTAACATGACATAATATTATTCTTTCAACAGTTAAAACTTTATTACAAAATTTTATTTATAAACTAAAATAACTAATATAATGTCTAACACTAAAGCTTCCTCACATAAAAAATAAAAAATAAAAATAAAAATAAAAATTAACATTTCATAAAATTTGTTAAATATTGTTGTATTTTTAGCTACATAGGATGATGCTTAAATGTGATGAGAAATAAAAATTAACATTTCATAAAATTTGTTAAATATTATTGTATTTTTAACTACATAGGATGATGCTTAAATGTGATGAGAACCATTGGCACATATTTGAATTTTCATTTTAAAATTACTTTTATTTTCTATAAACATGATACATAACTTATATGGAATAAATACAAATTATTCTTAATATATTAATTATTTTATATAAATTTATTTTTTAAATATTTTAATAATGATAAAATATGAAATCATTTATTTTAAAAATTAATTTACCGTTATTATTTAAAATTAATAAATATATATTTTTTATCATTATATATATATATATATATATATAAATATATATTTTTTATCATTATATATATATATAGTTTTCATTCATTCATAAAATTAAATTAAATTAAGATAATTTATTTATTTTATTTTCTTGATTGAAGTTAGTCGTTCTCTTATTCAAATTATTTTTATGACTAGATATATCATGTATAAGAAAAAGTTTTAGAATATAAAAGCCAAAATGTTTCCTAAGTTTGCTTCTATCTCTTGCCAAAACTCTTATCTTTTACTAAGAGAGGATGTCATAAGGATGCCTAATATTTCCTTGGCCATTGAAGAATGGAGGATATCATCTTGTAGATAATACTAGCTGAACCATAGAAATTAGGTGGATGGTAAATTATTGCTATTGTTAATTATAAAAATAATTAATATATAAGTGAAACATATACACATTTAAAAACAAGTAACAAAATTATTAACCATGAAGATCATCCCTGATTTACCATAGGAGCTCTTAATTTATAAATAGGTTTTGCTAGAATACTATGGGTCAATACCATGGCATATTAATATCACGTGCCAAAAAAAAACTACAACTCATTTGCTCACAGTTGTTCATGTGGATTTTTTTTTATTAATAAAAATATTATTACATCCAAATTTAAGGAGAAGTTTCAGGGAAATAAAGAGTTAAAGAAAAATAAAACTAAGATATTATAAAGAAGTCGTCAACCACAATCTTGAAAACCATGATTATTCATCATCTTGACTAGTGTTAAGAAGAAAATCAACATTACTAACATTTAATAACTAATTCTCATGAGCTTGGTATTGAAATTGGGCATTGGTCTAGCCACAAGAAGAAAATATTTGTTACTAATGTTGAATATGAAACACACTTTCTCTTATATTTCCCAACTTATATTCAAATCCTTTCTAATTTTCATTTTTTTTTTATTATACTACCAACCTTTTTTAACATAGAAATAATATGTTAAAAATTTTGATTAAATTTTCACATTTTTAAGGGTTAGCCTACCATATTGGTCTTAGTAGAATTTAATCATCATCATCATCAATTTATAATTATAATCAAAATTTATTTAGATATTTTAAACTTTTCTATAATTTTTATATTAAATTATAATAAAATTTTGATGTGTTTTTTTTGGAATAAGTTTCATTATGAAATTGGTGTTTAATTTACTATTTTGGTACTTTTACCAAAATTCCTTTCTAAATATTCTCCATTGAAATAGACAATCAAACCCACCAAAAATTAAATTTAATAGATACATGTTTCTCACTATTCTATATTTTAATCAAATTTTTATATAGTTTGAAATTAATTAGAAACCTTTATCAAAATTCTTTTTAAATATAGATACTCAAGCCGTGATGGGTATCCTCCTTTTATATTAAAATAGTAATCATTTTGAAACATACACCACATATTTAAAGGTTGAAACTCACTATTCTATATTTTAATGAAATTCTTATATAATTTGAAATTAATTAGACACATTTATCAAAATTCATTCTTAAATATACTCTATGGATGTAAAGACTCAAGCCATGATGGGTATTATTCTTTTATATTAAAATATTAATCATTTTGAAATCTACACCACATATTTAAAGGTTGAAACTCACTGATTGTTATGTAATACATTTACTTATGGAGATATAGTGGTTAAAATGAAGGTTTTTTTTAGTGATCCAATACAATAAAAATATAGATAAAAGAACTTTCGGATTAATCACATCATTATGATTAAGTCCACGTTTCAAACCAACTAGTGTGGTTCATATAGATAAAAACATGTTTGATTTTTCCTCTTTTTCTATTTTAAATAACATTTTTTTACTTGATTTTGAAAATTTTAATGCAATTTCTTTAATGTAAATCGGTGATAATCTTAAATTTTTTATAAAATAGATATATTTATTAGTTTTATTATAAAATAGATTCATTTCATGGTTGAATATGAAAATCTCAAAATAAGTTTGATTTTTCCTATTCTTTTACTGGAAATAACATTTTTTTTTTTTTTGCAATTTATTTAATGTAGGGTGATAATTTTAGTTTTTTTATAAAATAGATATATTTATTGGTTTTATTAGAAATAGATTAATTTTATGGTTGGATGTGAAAATCTCAAATGTATCACTATTTGAAGCTATGTCATTTTAAGTACATTCATATTTGAATATGAAAGCAATTGGGTTTGGGGCTTTCAAAAGATAGGGTGATAACTCCAGAGTTCCATCCTTTTTACATGTTGAAGAATATAAATTTCCTCAGATGCATGCCATACATATTGTTATAGTGGCCAAGGGTAGGTTATATTGTTTTTTATTTTATGAAGTTTATTAAAGTTTTGAAAAAAAAAATATTATAGTGAACATTTAGAAAATTAAAAAAATTAATTCTAAATTTTTTAAAATGCAAATTATTTTTTCTAATTGGTTGATGAATATTTTTATAAAAATTACATTAAAAATATCTTTGTTACAAACCATGGCATGGATATTTACCTTCATTTTACCATGATTACCATGGACATTGTTATGATACCATGGACATTGTTATATATATGTAAATGGATTTGATGAGATCATTTTTTTCTCTTCAAGAGTATAGTTAATGGATTTGACTAAATTAGTTGAGAAATTTTAAAAAATAGTTGAACACCATTTATAAATCTTTGAAATTATGAGCTAGTTTGACCTAAGAATGAATGTTATTGAATTTGTATCTTTTCAAAACAATATAACATATATACATCTATATACATTTATCATATTACTTGGTTAAACCATATTTTAAGATTCATGAGGAGAAAATTTATATAAACAAAAAATCACTTTTATATTGATAACACTAAAAAACACATATTATACATAATATATAAATGACATGTAAAAATATATGTAATTTTAGATGGCATGGTTTTTCTTTTAACAAAATTATGAGTCAACTTACATTAGCTGATAACATCTAATAATAACTATTTCCATTAATAATTTGACAAGATTTTCCTCATTTAATATATATAAATAGAAATTAAAAAAATTATATAATAAAAAAAATATTAACAAAATTATATACGTTGCATATAGTTTATAGCATTTAAATGGTGCATAAAAATAAATATGAAAAATTACAAAAATTATAGTTTAAAAAAAATAAAAATTGCTAGCAAATTTTAAGGATAATAATAACTGAAAAAACTGAGGCTTAATGTTTGTAAATTACATGATAACTAATAGATTTACAACATAATGTTGGTTGCTTCTGCAACTAAATAAAAGTAGAAACAAATAGAAAATTTCAATAAACAAAAGCTGTCCATAGCCATTAATCCGAAAATCAAATGGATTTTGATTTTTCCCCACACTGGGAACGATAGCCCAAAATACCTCGTGTTCTACCTATAATCAACAAAAAAGAGATCCATGGTGGTGTTAGAGCTCATCACATCGTGTTCTTCCTATAATGAAAAAAAAAAGAGATGCATGGTGGTGTTAGAGCTCATCACATTAACCAGATGCGGTTAATTGTGCCACGGAAACTAATTGCACTAATGATAAAATACAATGAGTTATCAACTGAGCTCGAGCAGGCTTATTTATAGACTCCATTAACCCACAACAGTGTGTCCCTATCCATTGAGACGATCCGTGACATGATAAATCTCGGTGGCCCGCATCGCTTGCACCGATTCCATCGATAAAAGCTAGGCATAGCAGCAACCAAAATATTCTGCAAAAAAATAGAATGAATTCCCACTACCCAGTATATTACAAACATACTTGTTTACAAATACATTCGAAATCCATAACAAAAATTACTCTAATATGTTAAGCGAAAGGAGGGGTGCCCAAGAAAGTCATGGAACGTAGAAACGCTTCGACTGAAGAATGAAAATGCGAAGGAAAATGTGGGTAGTGGAAAATGGGTAGTGGAAAATTGGAAAGCCTGGAAGAGAGCTGGAAAAAGGATTCACACTTTCACCACGGCAGAAGAGGTCGCACGTGCATATTTTCAAGCAGGATTTGCATTGTATGGATCCCAAACTCGCTTCAATCTCTACCAACAAGAGGCGCGGGCAGCAACTGATATTTTTGAAACTGTCATGAATCCCTGGATGCACTGGTTCTTGACTTGTAAAATGAGAACGACGACAAATAAAAGCTGGTGACTGTCTGGACAGGCTAGCATGTTGGGAAAAACAACTGTGGAGCTCACCGACGCACGTATCTTCCCATTGAACGCCAAAGCTGCGAAAAAAATTACCTAAGAAGTTACATAAATTTAAATTTCTAGCGAGAATCCTGAATTTGAAATTCTCGGACCTAATAAGGCATTGAATACATTGAGTAAATGTCCAGTGTCTAATCCATGCTTAAGCTAGATGTCGGATCATGATATCCAATATTTGCATTAATTACATTGGAGAGTGGAGCTTGTCTTCGCCTTCCAGGTCTGAGTTATCAACTAGTTATATTATAATTATATTACATAGTAGAATAGTTATATTTTTGTCTAGAAAAATAAATTATAACTAGTAATTGCACCAAATGTTGCAAAGGAAACGTTGTAAGTCGGAAACATAGGAAACAATAACATAGAAGAAAGAAGTAAAATTTTTATGCAATTATAAACACGTATGCGCGCCACCAAAGGAACTTTAATTTTGCACAATGATTTCCAATGTCAACATTCTCTTGTAGGCTCCTGCTAGGTGAATGCCTTTGTAACAAGTGCATATTGTATATACCCTTCTAGGTATTTGAGACCACACAAGTTCATCTTATTGCAAACTTCATTTTAGAGAAGAAATAAACAACCTATTCACCAATTAGTCTCATTTCTCTACCAATTGTCCTTTGAAATCTAATTCTTATCTGCATCCAACCTAGTTCCAAAAAATTCCATTACCTTGAACTAAAGCACACAAAAATTGCAATGAATTTGAATATGAGGATACCAATTAGATTATTCAACAATGTGTGTTTTCCATTTGTCCTCCTGTATCTAAAATTTTTGGCCATTTCCAATTTTGCAGGAAAGCCACTAATATTTGAGAATTCAAAGAAACTGATTGGAGAATTAAAAAATAAACGTCAATTGCCACACAAAGATAGAGAAATTGTATACACCCACTAATGATTATCATTTTTCTTGGTTGTTACATTTTATGGATTGTCATAGTGCTAGTATTGAGAAATGTAGGGGAGGCATGATGTACACGATAATGAAAGAAACGTTTGATGACACAGAAATATCGAGTCTATGAAGTTGCATTGATGTGTAAGAATTTCCTATACTAGCCTTATTGGTGTATTCTGTATTGAGAATTTTCTTGATATAAACTTTAAAGAATGGAAACACTAACATCAATGAACAATAGTGATACTAACATAATTCACAGAATTTGACATTGTGAGAAGAGTGAAATTAGGATTGTTTTGAATTTTATCATATTTGTCCTTATTGCTCCATTAGTGTTGGAATTGGATCCCATTTACTGGAATTTTTCCTAAATATCAACACATGCATAGACCAACACATGAAACAACTAAAACATCTAAAGTACAATGAAGCAACAATATCGAAAATTTGGCATGCCTCAAAATAATGCGTGGAAATAAATATTGAACAAAAATAATCAATCCATTACTTGGATCAACATAAATTACTACTATTAAGGTGTTGTAATCTTTAAACATTCATTAATATATAATAGGCTCCCAATCTTTAAACATTCATTAAAATATAGCAGGCTCCAAACTAATCTTAATTTACCTCATCAAAAGATAAAAATAATTTTTTGGTTTGTAGATAAGCTTATGGCCTGATATGTAGGTTACTTTATGTCCCATAAAGCGCTATTCGGAAGATTCAAACCTTTTTGAATTGTTAAACTGTTACTTATACAATTAAGTATTCATGGTGTCTCTCCTTCCTAAACATTTTTTATTTTAGGTCAACTAGTCTCATCGCCTTTGCCAACTTGAGAAGCGAAAAAAAAAACCTTTATATTGTTCTTCATGATAAATTTGAATTATTTGAATTTTTATTCAAACAATGAAATCTCGATTTTATGGGACTAAGATCAGTTTTATTTGAATTTTTCTTAAGACAATGAAAATCTCGAGTTCATTGGATTCAGTCATTTTTTTCTTCAACAACTTCCATGTATGTATTTTCTAGTTTTCTATTATTATTCAGAAAGTATTAGAGCAAATTGGACCTATTGGCTGCTAGTCCAATTTATCAGAATCATTGTTACTTTATGTTTCTTTATCAATAGGGAAACCTATAAAGTGATATATGATGCTAGACAACTATGAGAAAACACCTCAAAGATTTTCTTTCAATTTCCCATCTTTATAAATTTTGGGATTTAAAACGAAAAAAATCTAATACATGGATCAGATTTTCTCCCATCAACGTCTTATTTTCCATCTTTGAAAATAGAGTGGAGCTTCATCGAGAATATATCATATTTTATCGAACAAACTTTTCTTGTTATCTTGTATGCCCCCTTGATGAAGTCAAGGTCAAGAGAGAAGACTCATGGTAATCAAAATTCCATGGTGATAAAAATTGAAATGTTGAGCACCTGGAAATACTCCAAAAAATCCATCAGCTTTCTTGATCATTTCATCAACGGGAATTGCTCCAAGATTGGCATCCTTGTTTTGTCCCAGAAAATCAGAATTGGGATACATATTCACAACCATGCCGAGCCTTCACCTCTTCTCTTTCGCAATATCTAGATGGTCACCCAATTGACATAGCAATAACAATAAGTTTTCACATGGAGCTTAGTTTTTCGATCTGATAGAACTTGGCTAGAAGGGTTAAAACTTAGTTTAGTTGTGTAGTGATCAAACTTAGTACTAACTGTTATCATCTTGACATTGATGCCAAGGTCGAGAGATCGACGAATGGTTTTTGCACTGTCCTCGCAAGGTGAGTCGAAAAAAGAAAACAAACCCACATACTACAATGGGCCTCCGCGACTATCCTTTCTCTTATCTAGCACTTTCTGTGATTGGGATAGTTTAGGAGGTTTAATTATGAGTTTGTTGTAGTAGCTCAGATGAAAAATAAAAAACTTAAACCAAGTCTAAGTCAAAGGTTGTGAATTTCATTAATTGAATGGCGTACCTGGCCGGCCACAACAAGGTATCGAATTCGACGGGCTGCAAACTTATCAATTATCGACTGTACCTTATTTATAAAATCTGCAGTGCAGTTGTAGAGTGCAAGGATCTATGGCAGGCATAGATAGATACTTAGGAGCCAAAACACTCATATTTTAAGATAATTAATTATTTGGATCAGTATGGATAATCTTTATAATGAATCACTTGCTTTGGTGCCCCTTTACTAGCCCTATGGAAATTTCCATTAAAGTCAATATAGATAAGGGATGTGCACTTATCGATAGGATTGAAAGGCAGGAAGTGAACTTCAGTAATTCCTGCCTAAAAATATGGTTCAGACATATGATTAGTATTGAACCATCTGGACATGAACATTGAAATTTTGTTATGACAATTAAAGGAGTTAGAATAATTATCCTACATTCAACCCTAATTTAATCAAATCACCTCAATAAGATTCATATCAACACTCAACTTGTTGAGAGTGAGTGTTCCGACTTTATCACTGCCAATAACATTCACTGCAACCATTTCCTCTATGGTAATCATTCACTTTGTAATAGCCCCCTGTGTGTGCATCAGTACAATTGCGCAGCGATAGCCACAATATGAGTTATGAGAGGATTTGGACAGGGGCATATGATTGTTTAAAATTATTTTTTCAATGGTAAAAAATGATGCCAACTATATCATAACCTGTTGATAGAGCTTATGAGATCCAATGGCCATGGTTACTAATAATACAGTGGGAATTCCAATAGGAATTCCACCAATCAATAACAGAAGGAGGTTTTTAATCCCATCTCGGTACAGTCATTTATGAATAGAGTACATGAAAATAATTTCAATGACTATTCAAATTGCAATCGAACAAATACAAAAGTTACCAATTGCCGCAAGAACCTGCACCATAACATGAATATTCCACCACAACTGAGTTCATCTTTTCACCAACTGAAAGATGTGGTACTAGTAACCAAACCAAGCCATATAATTCAGCTAATTTACCTATGTCACATGGAATCTACAAACCTTTTGAAAATAACCCACCTGGTTTGTGCTATCCACCAAATGAGCTGCCTTCCCAAAGAAGGTGTGAACTTCAATAGATATAACCACAGCTTCAATATCTCCTTGCTTACAAGTAGAACTTGAGTCAAGCTCACATCCTGGATTCTTAATTGTCTTACTTGCATTCAACCTAGTTCCAAAAAAATCCATTATTTCAATTTGAAGTTTTTTAGGTTGTCCAACAATCTTTTATTATATCTTATATTCTCTCCTCAGCAGAGCATGTTTGCCATGAACTCCAAAATCTAGTAAAAATATCGTACACCTTTCAAACCAACTTTCAATAGATAGAGATTCTCTTTCAAGACATTTAGCTTTTTCCACTACTAATGGATAATTGGTCAAAATTCCATCCATATAAATCTTTCTTAATCTTCTTGCTTGTAAATTGCCATTGCCTAAATAATCCTAGTGAAAAGAATGTCTGTTAAAGATAGATATAATCCAACACAAAAAGATTTAAAGGGAACATGATTCGAATGAAAAATCAATTCATGTAATTACAATATATATTATATTTATCACCAACATATATTATGAATATTGAAATTCCCAGACCATGTCTTGGAATATTTCAATTAGATGTAGTATCTTCTACTTACATCAGAAATAAAGGGAAAATATAAGATGAATTAAAGCACATAGGTGGAACTGGGATAATAGAAATCAATGAGCCTTCTCCTTCTTAGTTTTCACCACAAAAATAGGGAACTATACATGGTGAACACAATAGTCACTCACACTGCCAAGAAACACCTTGCAAAATATGATATCATACTCTTAATTAAGTGTTATATTACAAACTAAAAACGCAATATAAACCTGAAAATATATTTACCAATTTTACAAAATAAAACTCTAATAGAAACCTGAAAAGAGAAATTCCAGTTTTTTAAAATGACAATGGCATGAATCACTCGAAATCATGCATATAAATAGTAATGCTTATTTTTCAAATGCACTTCTCAGAGCCGCAAATGGTGAGAAATTTTGATTGGTAATACCTTTTAAGGGCTCCATAACCATACTACCTAACACCAACATGTCAGGATCGTAATTTTTGGTAGCATTCCATATGACCTCCGTGGCTTCTCGAGTTTGAATCTCAGTTTCTGAAGTCATCTAAAGCTGAGTTGATGTACTAAATGTTTTTCCTATTAAAGTTTGTAATTCCAACTAAAATGAGACAAGACCTTCATGTATAGAATCTGCTTAAAGTTAAATGTGTCAATAAATTCTCAAATATTCATATAGGCACCTATCATAAGTCCAATTTGAAGTATTATCTTGCTAAAATATGGGTTTTGAATTTTTTTTGTTTAAGTCAAATTTGAATCAGATTTAGTATGCATCCCAAGATTGCAATGATCAAGTTTGCATTTCTTGAATTCCAATATTTCCATTCAACTAAACATCAAAACAATTTTAAATCTAGAATAAAACTAGAAACCTAGTTCACACCAACTTCTTGAAATAAAATGGAAATATGAGTAGATATTACATTTTTGGCTTTGCATATTTCCCTTTATTTGGAGAAAATCTTCTCTATAGAATTCTTGATATCGTTTTCCAATGTTTGCGGCACATCTGATGGCATGATCAACCCTCCCCATGCCAAACTGCAATCAAAACTCTGACTTCACAAACCCAAAAATAGAGAAAAACACTTCAGATTGAAATGCCATTATAATATCTATGATGAATTAATAAAACATTCTACTACTTTCTATGGCCTAAAATATTAAAACCCTTGTAAATTGTCACTGCCTAAATAATCCCAGTGAAAATAATGTCTATTAAAGATAGATATGATCCAACACAAAAAGATGTAAAGGGAACATGATTCCAATGAAAAATAAATTCATGCAATTACAGTATATATACCATATTTATCACAAACAAATATTATGACTATTGAAATTCCCAGACCATGTCTTGGAATATTTCAATTAGATGTAGTATCTGCTACTTATATAAAAAATAAAGGGAAAATATAAAATGAATTAAAGCACGTAGGTGGAACTGGGCTAATAGAAATCAATGAGCCTGCTCCTTGGGTTTCACCACAATAATAGGGCACTGTACATGGTAAACATAATAGTCACTCACACTGCCAAGAAACACCCTACATAATCCAATATCATCTGCATAATTGAGTGTTATATTACAAACTAAAAACCCGATAGAAAGCTAAAAATATATGTACCAGTTTTACAAAATAAAACTCTAATCGAAACCTGAAAAGAGAAACGCCAGTTCTTTAAAACAACAATGGCATGAATCATTCGAAATCATGCATATCAATAACAATTCTTATTTTGAAAATCCACTTCTCAGAGCCGCAACGGGGAGAAATTTTGATTGGTAATACCTTTTAAGGGCTTCATAACCATACTACCTAACACCAACATGTCACGATGGTACTTTTTGGAAGCTTTGCATATGACCTACCTGGCTTCTCAAGTCTGAATCTCATTTTTTGGATTCATCTGTAACAGTGACCAAAAAACTATAAGGTTTTCCATTATGAAACTATAGAGGGAAGAAGAATAGAAAAGCTGCAGAATTCCATTTCTGTGATTAGTAAAAGACTATTCCATGAATCCTAATAACATGGATCTGATCTACTAAAGGATCATATAGACACCTATCACAAGTCCAATTTGAACCAGTATCTTGCTAAAAGATGGGTTTTGAATTTTTTTGTTTAAGTCCAATTTGAACCAGATTTAGTATGCATATGAAGATTGCAATGATCAACGTTGCATTTCTTTAATTCCAATTTTCCTTTCAACTAAACATCAAACAAATTTTAAATCTGGAATAAACCCAACAATCTAGTTCACACCAACTTCTTGAAGTACAATGGACAATATGAGTAGATCTTACATTTTTGTCTTTGGATATCTCCCATGCTTTGGCGAAAATATTCTTTGTAGACTTCTCGATATCTTTTTTCAAAATTTGCATCACATCTGCTAGCACCATCAGCCCTGCTCACGCCAAACTGCAATCGAAACTCTAACTTCAACAAACCCAAAAACAGAGAAAAACACTTCACATTGAAATTCCATTACAATCTCTGAGATGAATCAATAAAAAATTGATTCTACTAATTTATGTGGCCTAAAATATTAAAACCCTTTCCATCAATAAATAGAAGAGTCTTATATCATTTTACTATGAATTATATCCATAACAGACAGCCAATCAAGAGGGTGTAGCTCATGTGGCATAGAGGAGTGGCTATTATGCTCTCAATAGGGTTCTCTTATTACCGAAATTGATATGCTCACTGGTTCATCTAGACACATGAATTATCCATGGATGTGATTAGTATCAATATTGGTACAATAAAACCAAAAAAAATAAAACTAACAAGATTCCTAAAAAAACCGTAAAGTGATTGACCTGAGCTTCTACTTACGAAGTAGGAAATTGGAGATCGCTGAGCATGAAAGAAGATGATTCTATCATATGATGTAAATAGGTTTTTAAGAGCTGATTGGAGAGCACTGATAGGCCAGTTGTCTCCTAAAGTGTTGAGAGAGCTTATGAGAGCCAATGTCCATGGTTAGTGACAATACAGTGGGAAATCCAATAGGAATTTCCTTACATGAAAAATCATGAGTGGTAAAAATTAATAGTCTAACATAACTACAACAAGATAGGGCCTGAGAGGAGAGAACCCTTAAAAAAATCCATATAAAATGTTCCATCAAACAATTACAACCTAAAAAACTAAACAAATAGAGGGTTTCAACAAAAATCCCCCAAATTTACTACGACACAATAAAGAATTTCATAAATCAAATTTAAAATCTCCGATAAATCTTAAACCTTCTTAAGAAAATATTCAAAAAACATGGAGTTGACAGAAAATGCATCAAACTCTTCAGCCGATGAGTTTCACCATACTTTATAGATTAATGTTGTGGTTGTTTCTGCAGCTTGTTGAGAACGAAACTCCTCCACCACTGCTGAACCCCGACTCTAACAGATGCTTCCAGTAGTCTCCCCACATACAATGTCTGGTCAAGGGAATTTTGTGGTGCTCTTCCAGTCCACTAACGAAACTCCAATCCATATTTTCCTCCGCCGCCACCTCTTCTTCAGTGATGGGTTTCACCATACTTCATGTATTAATGTTGTGGGTGTTTTTGAAGCTTGTAGAGAAAAAAATTCTTCCACCACTTTTGAAATTTGTTAAATATTTCTCATTACTAACAGAGGGTTGGGATTTTCAAGTAATAGAGAAGAGAAGGTGGGGATAGTGACTATTTTTGTAAAGAAATAGTATAGTATATACTAATCTGTGGAGGTGCCCTGAAATCGAAACAGTGAGAATCTTGAGAGGCCAGTGCTGCAAGATGCATGGGCGCAATGGCATGCATCTGCAAGATTATTTTTTGCAGTTGGGAGCTGGATGGAGGAAATTTGGAATTACCTTAGTTTCTGCAAGATTATTTTCTACAGTTTAGAACTGGATGGAGAAAATTTTGAATCACCTTAGTTTCTACAAGATTAGTTTCTACAGTTGAGAACAGGATGGAGGAAATTTGGAATCACCGAAGTGAGTCACAATTGTCACGTGTTACCGCAATTCAAATAGATGGCTGAGCATGATCCAATCATCTAAGAAAGCATTTAATGGCACATATTATGATAGAAAGGAAGCTAGGAAATTTGTTTTCAAATAAACACGGCTTACGGCCTAATTATTTTTAAGCATTATAAAATAAATTATATATAGTTGTAGATTTTCATTGTTACTATATATCTTTGAGTTTTGGATAGTTTTGCTTCATTACATTGAAGAACAGTTATATTTTAGCTAAGAAAACTAAATTATAATTATTTTATAAAATTATAAAATGAAAATAGATTATATATAAATATACACACTCACAAGACTCCTCATATAAAATTAAATATTAGTGATTGAAAATAGATGCATGTTTTTAATTTTGAAATATGTATTTATAATGCACAGGTCAATACAATAATATGTTATTTTTTTATTTAGAGTATAAAATAGTTTTTTACACAATTCTTTTGGTAAACATAGGAGACTCTACTTTTTCCATTTGGTTCAGAAATATTATGATAAATGCTGCCCCAAAATCCATCTAGTGTACCGTGACTTATAATAGAAAGTACTGAATATTTTATGGTTGGAATGGGAATTCCAAATGATGATTTTGTAAAGTAATCTTGAGTAATGGTTGAGTTTGAAATATGGCATATTCCTTCCTTTCCAATATTTTATAACATGTTTTGGTATAGAATAGGTGCATAGTTTGTATGGATTGCTATCCAATATGCTCTTAAATCAAGCAACTCAGGTTTTACCCACACAAGAAGAGGATAATTTTAGATCTTCTAGTTAGTAATTTTCTTCATGCTTTTAGGTATTGACTTCATTTGGTTTCATATTATTTATACACTCAGGGTTGGTTTAGTTAAGTTTTATAATTTTTTGGGTTAGAAGGGTCGTTCTTGGAAACAAAATATTACTATTTTCCCTCGATTCATCATTTACTTAATCTCCTTACATCGACAAGACCCTTTAGTCTTGCTAGCTATGTTCCTCATATTTGACACCATCTCATGCTTTGGTCAGATTAGTCCTATTTTTCATTTCCTAAGTCCATGGTATTTGCTGATTAGGATGCATATATTCTCATGTTTATGGTGGTGGGAGGACTTATTGTACCAACCCTCATTAAAATTCCATGTAATAAGTTCAATAAAGGTAAATAATAACCAAGGTGATGAGACACATATTCCAAGGTGAATGTTGGGAAAAAATCCTAGTGCAGGTGTTCATATGGTTTATTATGGCTACAAAAATTGGAAGAGGAAATGGCTAAGGATTTAGAAAGGAAAAGTGGCATTTGTTTATGAAAATAATTCAAAATAGGAGAAAAGGGAGGTGAAAGGTCACAAGTTTCATGTGAGGAGGAAAATGAAGGAAAATAATGGAAAATAGGAGAAAAAAGTAGGTGAAATGTCATAGGTTTCATTTGAGGAGGAAAATGAAGGAAAATAATGGAAAATGAAGAAAATAGAGGCCTCATTAATAGAAAGGCTTCTAAGGATCAGTTGCTGGTTTTTTTTCAGTGACGTTTTAGAGCCCTAATTATTCTCTCTCTCTCTCTCATACTTCTAGATACTTATAGTTCTTGGATCACCCTTGGAGAGTGTTGCATACTTGGAGATTTATTTCAAGAAGGAAAAGGAAGAGCAGGAAAGCACAATAGGACATCAATATTAGCAACTACAAGGGATTTTGTTTGCAAGTACTAAGTTGCATGTATGTTCTCCTCACTAGTTTTGGAATGCATGGAATATGTGTCTAGTTCCTTGGTCATGTTATGTCATTGGCATGAAGCATTTCCTTGGCTTCATTTCATTGTTTTTTTTCCTCGTTGGTTCTCATGTTCTTTTGGTTATGCATTGAGTTATTATTTCATGGAAGCATTGGCTGGAAAAATGCTCTGGAAGCCCTGTAACAACTCAGGTTGAGTTACTAATCCTGGAAGCCCTAGTTGGACAAAATATATAGAAGCCCTTCCTGGGTTGAGTTACTAGCCGTTGAACCCTTGGTTGGACAAATACCATGGAATTTCGATGCAAATTTTGGGTTGAGTTGGTAGTCATGGAAGAATTGGTTGGAAAAAACATTCTGGAGCCCTATACAACTTGGGTTGAGACCAATATTGATGTTATTCGTGAGGTGGAATCACCGGTTAAGGATTGTTGTGGTTCGGCCTTTGGAAGCCCTGGTTTTGTTTTGATTGACGATTTTTATGATATTCCACATTCATGGCTGAAATATGGCACGAGGGTGACTAGGTGAGAAAAAAATTGACTCAGCCTGTCTATGGTCGGGTGGAACATGGAAGTACCATACGCGGTTGCATTTTTCTTATGGCAATAACAACTCTTTTCCTCTTGTATTGATGGGTAAATATGTGTGTTATTATGTGGCTTATATGGTTGTTATTTTCTCATAATTTTTGTTTTATATATGTTGGTAATTAATGTGTTCTATGATGGTGATGATGTATGGCTCTCATCATATTTTGATTTTTAAATGAATGAACAATGTATCTATGTCCAATTAGTTGGTAATGTAGTTAATGTGATGAGGCAGCAATTCTTCTTAGATATTCTTAGATAAATATGACACCCCTATGATTAGATATGTTATTTAAACCTATGGATTACATATTTGTAACATGTTTGAAGAAATGGATGCTATGGCTAGTAGGGGTCGAGTGATGTCCTTGTGGTCTATAAGCTTGTTGCATATGTATGGTTTTAGTCATTGTTGTAGTGATGTTTCCATGTGAAAGCAAGGGTGACATCATGGAATGTGTCATCATGAGTGTATTATTGGTTACATCTTGTTTATGCTTGTGTATTTTCTGTGTACATTGGTATGGTTGATGTTTTCATGCTTGAGTTCATGGTATGTGTAGTGATATGGTCATGCACTGGACTCTAACTAGAATAATGTTTATGTGTTCATATACCTATGTGTTATATGCATATATGTTGTTAGGATTATATCTATACATGTATTACTCCAATTCGATAATATTTTAGATGAGATATCCTCCCCTAATTATGCTAAGGTTTGTTGGTTTATTGTGATTTGGTTTAGCTAACATGATATGCCATGCAGGAAGAAGTAAAATATGACTATCAAGATGGTAAACTACAAAGATTTACCCTATGAATCAGATGAGAAATATGGTGTTGGGAAATCTTCTAGCTTAGGAGACACACTGAGAAGTTTGAAGGAAAAAATAAGGATTTGTATACATATAATGATGAAATCATACAGGCACACGAAAAAAAAGTAGAAGCTAATGCGATAATCCTTCAGAGTTTGTCAGATTTGTAGAAAAAAAGACCACTCCTGATCAACTCTGGATAGGAGAATGGGACTAATTTGCCATATGGAAGCATGTATCATGGTGGTCAGAGGCTGGATAGTGATGAAACGATTAGAGATGGAAGGTTCTTGGACACTTTGGACAACAGTGGTGATAAACACGGGTATTATTCTAGTTCTGCTTTTGACAGGCATTATGATCGTCATCATTATCATCCTTACAGGAGGAATGAGAAGGGATAATTTTCAGATGAGTTTAAGGAAAAAAAATACACCCACATTTGACGGAGAGATAAATAGATTATAGGATGTAGAGGCATGGTTTCTTGGTATGAGGAAGTTCTTTAGGTTGCATGATTACTCAGAAAACAAGAAGCTAGAATAACTATATTCAACCTCAAAGATAAAGAAAATATTTGATGGGAATATGTGAAAAATGTCAAGGATATTTATGCGAAGGAATTGAATTGGAGTGAGTTAGAGAAACTATTCTAGAAGAAGTATCTATCAGAGACATACTATGATGATAGGTAAAAAGATTTTTATGAGCTAAAGATGGGATTTATGACCGATGAGGAGTACACTAACAAATTTATAGAGTTGTTTAGGTATGTGCCTTACGTCAAGAAGGAGAAGGGCAAGATTGAAAGATTCATTAGTGGGTTTCTGATAGAATTTGAAGATAGGATTGAGCTTGATTAGCCTAGATCATTGGAGGTGGCCATTCGGAAACTAAAGAATTGTTATGAGAAATCAAAGCGAAAATATAAGGCAAAGCTGAACTAGAATGTTAATGATAATAATAAAGGAAGATGGGACAAGAAACGACCAAGACCTCAGGATATAGTTAACAAGTAGAATGTTTCACTGCCTAAGAATTTCAATACATCAGGCAGAGGATAGGGACATTAATATGAGGAGCTAAATAAGAATGAAGGTTGGAAGCCTTTATAGTGTTGGATTTGTGGAAAATATCAACTACAGGGTGGTAGAATGCATATCTATAATACGCAGGAGGCACATACATTGGGAGATGTTTGACAGAGTATTCCCAGGATCTATGCAACACTGGATAACAGGCAGAAATATCCTTCAGAGTTTGAATGTAGTGTCATTGGGTTCGTATAACATGTTTTCGGGTATGGACTACCTATATCTTCACAACACCAAGGTAGATTGTTATGCCGAGGATATTGAGTGCTTGGATGAAAATGGGGAAGAAAGAGTCTTCTTGGGAAAGAAGAAAGAAACATCAGTGAGAATGGTTACAATTATGCTGGGAAAGCGCAGTCATAGGAAAGGGTGTCTGTTGTTTGAAATACATATTTATAGTGACAAATATAAGGAAGTCGAGGATGTAGACGTTTTGAGCAGGTATCAAGCTATACAACGATTTTAGGATGTATTTTTTTCGTAGATATTTCATAGTCTCCACCTCATA
Source organism: Pinus albicaulis (assembly GCA_034641835.2). Classification (NCBI taxonomy): domain Eukaryota; kingdom Viridiplantae; phylum Streptophyta; class Pinopsida; order Pinales; family Pinaceae; genus Pinus; species Pinus albicaulis. The sequence goes on along the minus strand of CM076582.1, from coordinate 1,341,410,657 downwards.
GGGAAGTAGATGTTTCTATTGAGTTGGTATGAAGGGTAGCGCAAACATGTAAGGCGTCTTACAGGATGAGCACATCAGAGTTGGTGGAGTTGAAGTTACATTTGAAGGAAATAATGCACAAGGGATACATTAGACTAGTTGTATCACCATGGGGCGCACCGATATTGTTTGTGAAGAAGATATATGGTACTCTTAGACTATGCATTTATTATAGGCAGTTGTACAAATAGACCATCAAGAACAAGTATATGTTGCCGAGGATTGATGGCTTGTTTGATTAGTTGAAGGGATCGAAAATGCTCTTGAAGGTTGATCTCAAATTGAGATATCATCATTTATGTATTAAAGAGGTTGAAATTCACAAGACAACCTTCTAGACTAGGTCTGGGGATTATGATTTTGTTGTATTTCCTTTCGTCTTGACCAATTCTCTATCTACAATTATGTCTTTGATGAATATTTTGTTATTTTTTTCATTGATGATATATTGGTATATTGAATGAAGAAGATCATGTCAAACATTCAGTAGCCATGTTGAGATTGTTTAGACACCATATTTTGTATGCTAAGCTTAGAAAATGCAGTTTCTTTCAAACCAAGGTGCATTACCTGGGATATGTTGTTTCCAAGGAGGGCACAACAGTGGATTTAGAAAAATTAGGGCCACCATGGAGTGGGCAGCTCCTAGGAATATCCATGAGGTAAGGTCCTTCATGGGTTTCGAAGGATATTACAAGAGTTTCATTAAGGAATTCTCAGAGATTGCTTGCCCTATCACATCATTGCAAAGGAAAGGTAAGAAGTTCAAATGGACAAAGGAATGTGCGACCAGTTATGAGCAAATTAAGAAATTGTTGACACATTATACAGTGTTAAATATCACAGATCTGGACAAGGAGTTTGTGGTATGTATATATGCTTGCAAGAAAGGGCTTGTTGGAGTCCTTATGCATGAAGGATATGTTTTATGCCATGAGTCATGGAAACTGAATGAGCATGAGAAGAACTATCTGATGCATGATATTGAGATAACAAAAATCATACATGCATTGAAGATTTGGAGGCTCTATATTCTTGGAAGGAGGTTTGTGTTGATGAGTGATCATAGTGGGTTGAGATATTTGTTTGACCGACAAAATATGAATTCCATTCAAGATAGATGGTTAACCGTGATCGTTGAGTTTGAATTTGAGACCAATTATATTAAAGGTAAAGATAATAAGATTTTAGATGCTCTTAGAAGGTGGATATAGGTGAATCATATATCAACTATGAGTTCCCATGGGATAGATATATAAGATAGGATCTTGCAGGTAGGTCAGAAGTGTTTTACGGAAATTAAAAATATAGATAAGTATGCTTTCCCTAAGTGGGTGGTTCACTTACAACAATAGAAAGAAATATATCTGATATTTTCCTTAACGTGAATAGATAAAGGGAGAAAAAAACTAATTGTAATATGTTTTCTTTCTCTCACCTCCATTCTTTTCTTTTGTTGCTTTCAATCCAACTTAACTTGCTTGATTGATACCTACCATGGTAAGAATAAGACAGAAAACAACATAAATTAAATACGATATATTCAAATTAAACAAATTGAATAGATTAAACTCATTAATAGACATATAACATCATTGACACATGCATTAGGAAATGAACAAATGTATTTATAATGAATTAGAAGGAAGAGTACAACCATTTGATCGATTCATCCTCACTTATCCACCTTGAGTCCTAACCTCATCACATCCAGCATAAAAAATACAACAGCATCACATTACATGCACACAAGTTCATGAGTTGATATCCAACCAGCATAACTCTACTTAACACAAATTCTTGCTCTCTTATGCACTATGTTCAGTGCTCTATCTATAAGTAGATGAAGGTAGTTTGAAATAAATGAATCATTGAATGGATTTCCTAAAAATGGATGGAGAGGTTTCCTTGCTCATGGGAATTGTATAATAAGAGGTTTAATGAGTTCATGGTTTCCAAATTTGAGGTTATCAGATGAGGTGAGACTAGAACAACTTCTATAAGACACTAGAAGTTGGGGAGATTCTAGGAATCTAATGAAAATTCACTCCCAGAAGACCAACACATTTCAAAGTAGGCCTAGATCCTCCGAAACACAACCTTACATGGGAGTAGATGCTCTACAAATTAGTTACGGTTGTCTAGGGGTGCGTTGATGGCTTGATAGGGCACTTCAAATAGCATCTAAGAAATGAAAATTTCATGAAGGAAGACCATCAATGTGTTGACTTTTTTAGGGGATTTAGAAATTAATTTAGGGTATGATAGACCCTAATGAATGTTGATCTGTGTTTTGGGATGATGCCCAAATCGACCTGCAACAACTGCCCTCTAAAGCATGAAGTCAAAAATGATAAGGTTGAGTGATTTTATTTACGACGTGATGAGGAGGGACTGAAGCAAATAATGACCTGCATCAATTACAATACGTTACATCATGATATTTGTTCATCTTGTACATGAATTGTTGAGGGATGGATATCCCATACTCAACACATAAACTATCATAACATCAAAAAGTAATCTACAGATATAGACCCGTGATAGGATGACTATCTGAATAATTACCATCGTATGGATGACTTGGTACTTCTCCTGAAATCACAACCTAGATGGATGAAACTAGATCCACGGTCTTCTAACTCAGTCACTCGATCAATTAAAGTATGAATCTAACTACATGAATATGTGATATGATGTCGAACATTGGAATACACTGTCTAATTACCAACCAATGATGTCAATCGTTAACAGACGGGTGATCCAAGTGGCTCTAGAGACACACACATAGGACAAGTTTTTGGACTTCTCTCGAACAAGTTTCAAGTTTAATATCTCATCGTTCTGATCAAAATGGTGTCTACGGTTCATCAAACCATGTTCGTATCCGAAAGTTAGAGACAATCAAAGTTCCAAGGTTGACTTGGTTGGTGAGCCCTACTATTTCACCAAGAGTGTTGTAATTCCCATGGGATTCCCTACTTCACTTTATCAACCCGAGGTTCATACAAACTTGGAGGTGACAGTGCTATATACATAGAAGATGCATTCTGTTCATGCCATCCTCTTCTTCTTTATGAAATGGTGATATTTCTTAAACTATGATAAAGACCTAATAAGTAAATTGCTGGACTAATCGGCTAAAATCTACTTACCTTGCTATCATGCATATAGCCATGAAACTATTCACGATAAACTAAAATTAACAATGTGCGGCTTGTATTTTGGAGGAAAACGAGCTGAAGGTGCTAATGGAGGGCTCAACACATGAAACAAGGATTAAAGGTGGAAAGAGCAGGTTTAAACCTTATTAAAGATTTATTATGGGGAAAAAATGCTTTGGATCAGAATGATTTAACAAGTGCGATGGTGGAGTTGCCATGGAGGGATGGAAGTGTGATATGCATTATGAGATATCACAATCACAATATCGCAAAGCCAAAGGGGTAGTAGAAGTGATGTTCTGGAGTGGGAGATAAATGTGTAAGGTGATGGGGTAGAAGTTGAGATGTGCTAAATGACACAGGGTAAAAATTGCCAATTGTGATTTGCGATGTGGCAAAGTATGAAGAATATCGCAATCGGTGTTGGGAGCGGTAAGTATTAAAAGAAAAGGGAAAAGGTCACGAAGTATGATTTGCAATGGGTGACGTGGTGGTAGGACCAGTGGCAGAGTGCGATGAAAATATCGCAATCAACGTTGGGAGCGGTGAGTATTAAAAGAAAAGGGAAAATGTTGCGAAATGTGATTTACGATTTTTTTTGCGGTGGAGCACGAAGGATTATCGCAATCGGCGGTTGGAGCGATAACTATTAAAGGTAACCAAAGAAAAGATGTGATTTGTGATGTGGCAGAGTTATCGCAATCGGTGTTGGATTGGTAAGTATTAAAAGAAAAAGGGAAAAGGTTGCGAAGTGCGATTTGAGATTTGTGAAGTATGATAGCGTGAGTTTCGATGAGGAAAGGTGGATGTCAAATTTCAATGGTTTTCAAGCATTTTGTGTTAAAAAGAGTAAGGCAACCGTGACCAATAATAACAAAGGAATAAGGCGGGCTGGATATTTTAAGTGTTTTTAGGGATAAAAGGTGGGTGTGGTAGTGATAATAAGCGGGAGAAAGCGAAAATGGAGGGCATAACAATAGGGAAAACATTATTAGGAAAAATATGGAGAATGAAGTGGGGAGGCACCACAGAGCTCCTTTAGGGTTTTATCAATAATTCTTGCAATCGACCTGCTAACTTATGCTTAAAGAAGAAAAAAAGTGCAGTGAAAGGAAGACTGAAAAATGGTAACGCAACTCTACTTTTAATCTCAGAAATAGTGAACATAAATAAGTTTTTGGGTCTGTCAGAAGGCTTGCCCTCCTTGAGCCCTATTGACAGAGATGAGAAGGGGGTCTTGATCCAAAAATTTTTTGGTCTTTCTCCTCTATTCTATTAATCACAAGAAAATGACCTACAACAGCACATTGAAATCAAAACTAAACAACAACTTGAAACATAAACGAAATTATAAAAAGTGGAACTAATGAAATGACAGAAAGCAGAGAACAAATACAATAGAGAGGCTAAGGCAGACAGATTGGGACCTAGCGCACGAGCCTATCTCTCTGAAACTTAAATCAGTAAAATAAAATCAGTCTTCTCATTTCATAAAATAATAGTGTCATACATTTTTGAAAGTTTGATCACTGAGTAAAATAATAAAAATCTCAATACCTTGCAACAAAGTTCGGACCCTTCCTAGCTCTAAATTTTCTTTATATATTCTACAGGGCAGCTACCAACAACTCCCTAGAAGATAGTGATTGAGTCCACTTAACTCCAAGTAAACAAATATTCACTACACTCCTCTTTGAGTTACTTGGTTGCCTTGGAACTCGAATTGCTGGAGATAATCCTTGGGGATCGTTTGGTTGCCTTTGGAATTTGAATTGCTTGAGAGAATATTTGGGATCCTTTGGCTACCTTTGATAATTAAGGAGCGTGGAAAATCCTCCTATAATTTCTCCTTGTTGTCTCCTCCAAGTCTTGATGATAAGATCCTTATAAAAATGCTAATAATTCATGATTTTATGCACTCAACCTCATATTAGGCACTTAGAGTATGTTAGCCTTAATCACCACCTATACTAGCATCATAAAAGAAAATAATAATGAAAATGCAAGAAAACAATATCTAAGAAGGAAAAAGGTGTCCATTAACCCCTCTAAATATGTCTAATGATGGAGATCATCATCACCCTCCCCCCCCTTGCTAATGGTTTCTCATCCTCTGAGAAAATAATCCTCCTTCTGTATCTCCTTCAAGGCTTTGACATCCCCCCTAATTTCATGAGGAAGAAGTGTGACAGATCCCCCAAGGGGGTAAAAACCATTATTCTTCTCTTTATTCTCCCATTCTCTATCTTGTGCATCTACACTCTTTTAATCATTCAATTCTTAAAACAAAGGTGGGCCGAGCTTTAGTCCCAACTATTGGATATCTTTAACCTGCATGGCCCTCTTGTATAATGGTTCCCTTTCCAATGCACCCCTCAGTATTTCTGGAGCATGGTACTCCGTGTTCTTGAGGCTGTGAGGAAGGTTGTTCCATCTCCTTTGTTTGGCCATAATGCACTCATCTTCTATATGCCTAGAAATATCATCAAAGTGGCCTATTACTTGTGTTTTAGTCTGAAGGTATCTTTCAACTAGTGGAGGGTCCCTTTCAATCCCTTGACGGTTAAGGATGACTCCTCTTGGGCTGAACAATTATGGTCTGATATGTAAGGGCTCTTCATTTCTTCTTCTCAGGACTTTCAATAGCTCTTTTGATATAGTCTCCTCACTCATCATCAAAGATACTAAAGCCATCAACTTCATATCCCCCATTCTAGGATTGAAGTCCAAGTATCCAAATTTGTGAGGACAAGGTTATACACATAAAACTCTGCCATCTTTGCCTGATCAGCCATGTTAGCTTGCTTGTAGAAATCCATGAATTTCCTACAATCTTGGAAAACGTAGGTATCCATGGGAGGCTAGAGTTTTGATTTGAAATAGGCTCCATTTCTCCTTGAGGTACACAACATATTGGGTGAAAATGGGATGTTCGGTTACACGTTTTGCCTTTTTCGAGAAAAAAATTTCATTTTTTCTGTACTTCAACTTTCTGCAAGCTAAAGCAATTTTTCTGTTTAGAATTTCATTTTATGATAAGAATAAAAGTTGTCAGAAATTTTATTGGTTTTATATTACTTATTTTTTGGAATTTTTTTATACACATTTGACATCTCAACTTAGCGTTTCTTTGAGTGTATTTTTTTTAACAATCAAAGGTTTCATAAGAAGCCATGTTAATATGCATTGTTGTATTCTTTGAAACTCTGTGTTTTTGAGAAACAAAATGTGTTACAAAAATCTAGATAGAGTCTAGTTCGGTTTCATTATATTTATAAAGCCAACTGATGCATATCATAATTACTAAAAAATTTTGAACTGGTCCAATATGAAAAAACTGCATATTTTGAATATGTTTCGCGACACATGAAATTTTGTAACATATAAGTTATAAACTAAAAATCTAAAAACTACCCATTACAGATCTCAGACCAGTGTAATGCACCACAATTTTTTCAATTTTTTTATCGTGTATTTTAGAAGATACAAATTACGATTTCACTAAATCATAATGACCTTTAGAAATTGTTTGCACCCATTTTATTACAAAATTAATTAAAATTATTAAATATTTATGAAATTCCATAAAAGTTATATTTCCTAAAAGTAGATTGAATTCTAAAAATTCTTGTCTTGGTTCCGACAGTTAATTCAGAATGTTTCATAGACTTTAATCAGTCAAAAGTTGAATACATGTATTCAGAGCTTGTTTCTTTGTAATTGCAGAAGTGTTAGTTTGGCCAAACTCTTAAAAAAAGTTCGACCGAATTTTTTTTTTCAATGACGGCCTGTCAAGTCTAACGACATAAAAGTTTCGCCGAAATTTTTGTAAAAGTTCGGTTGAACTTTTACCTGACTTTCCGACGGCTGGAAAATACAATGAAACCCATCCAAAAAAACATTTCATAAAAATATTCATTATTTTCACATAATTTCGCACATTTGGTCTGATTTTTCAAAGAATTGTTTTAGGTTTAAGGAATTTTCTTGGAGGTACATTCAAAGGACATTTTTTCGAAGGATTGTTTTGGGTTTAATGAATTTTATTGGAGGTACATTCAAAGGAAATTTTTGCAAATGATTGTTTTGAGTTTAAGGGATTTTCTCGGAGGTACATTTCTAGGACATTTCTTGGAGGTATGTGATACAATTTTTGGATGCTTTTTGGGCTTCATTTTATATGAAGGTATTTTGTTTTTAGAGGATTTGGGCTTAACATTCATTGTTTTTAGAGGTTTTGGGCTTAATTTTCAAAGGATTCTTTTTAGGATTGATTTCAAAAGGACTCTTTTTAAGCTTAATATTGAAAGGACATTTTTTGGAGGTATTTTTTAAAGTGATATTTTTCTAGAGGTTTTTTTGAAGTATTTTTTTAGTGTGGCATTTTTTAAGAAGTTGGAATTAATTTTCAATGGACATTTTTTGGAGGTATTTTTTGAAGTGACATTTTTCCGGAGTATATGTTTTGGGTTGAAGTAAATATTTTATAATGAGTTTTTAAAATGAGTTTTTGTCTAAATTTTTAAATGAAATTTTTTTACAGCACTTGGAAGGAAATATTTTGAGATTCGTTTCAATTTCATAAGACATTTTTTTATTAGATTTTTTAAATTAAGGGTTTTGGATTGAAGTATGTATTTTTTTGCAAAAAAATTAAAATGAGTTTTTTTTTTTTTTTTTTTGTTTAATTAAATCTTTTGTGATGTTTTTTTAATTGAGTTTTTGTCTAAATTTTAGAAGGAATATTTTTGAACTTCATAATATATTATCATGGGAAATCCAAGGAATTGCGCGAGAAAATATGATTGAAAAAGAGACCCTGAGAAACATAGAGAAGAGACGAGAGAATCTCCCAAAATAAAGAGAGAGGCACTCTCAAATATTGAAAGGGAAAATATACCTCAACTAGAAGTTCAAGAAGGTATGTAAATGTAAATATTATGAATTTGATATTTAATATTTTCCTACTGTAAAATGTGAAGCATAATTTTTATTTGATGAACTAATTTTAAAAATATTTTTCGATGTAAACAGAGAGATATATTCCTTAAAACATTCAGTAACAGTGTTGAGATTGTTCAGACACCATCTGTTGTATGCTAAGCTTATAAAATGCAGTTCCCTTCAAACCAAGGTGCATTACTTGGGATATGTTGTTTCCAAGGAAGGAATAATAGTGGATTTAGAAAAATTAGGGCCATCATGGAGTGGGCAGCTCCTAGGAATGTGCATGAGGTAAGGTCCTTCATGGTGTTAGAAGGATATTACAATAGTTTCATTAAGAAATTCTCAAATATTTCTTATCCTATCACATCATTGCAAAGTAAAGGTAAGAAGTTCCAATGGACAAAGGAATGTGTGACTAGTTATGAGCAATTTAAGCAGTTTTTGACACATGCTACAGTGTTAAATATCACAAATCTGGACAAGGAGTTTTTGGTATGTATGGATGCTTGCAATAAAGGGCTTGGTGGAGTCCTTATGCATGAATAATAGGTTGTAATCAATGATTCACAAAAACTGAATGAGCATGAGCAGAACTATTTGATGCATGATCTTGAGATAGCAACAATCATACAAGCATTGAAGATCTGGAGGCTCTATCTTCTTGGAAGGAGGCTTTTATTGATGAGTGATCATAGTGGGTTGAGATATTTTTTTGACCGACCGAATCTGAATGCCATTGAGGCTAGATGGTTAACCATGATCGGTGAGTTTGACTTTGAGACCTATTATATTAAAGGTAAAGAGAATATGGTTTTAGATGCTCTTAGAAGGTGGATACAGGTGAATCATATATCAAATATGAGTTCCTATGGGACAGATATATAATATAGGATCTTGCATGCAGGTCAAAATTGTTTTATGAAAATACAAACGTACATATAGGTATGCTTTCCATAAGTGGGTGGTTCACTTAGAACAATAGAAAGAAATATATCTTATATTTTCCTTAACATGAATAGATAAAGGGAGACAAAACTAATTGCAATATGTTCGATTTCCCTAACATCCATTCTTTTCTTCTGTCGCTTTCAATCCAACTTAACTTGCTTGATTGATACCTGCCATGGCAAGAAGAAGACAGAAAAAAACATAAATTCAATATGATATATTCAAATTAAACAAATTGAATAGATTAAAATCATTAATACACATATAAAATCATTGACACATCCATTAGGAAAGGAACATATGTCTTTATTATGAATTAGAAGGAAGAGTACAACCAGTTGATCGATTCATCCTCACTCATCCACCTTGAGTCCCATCATGATCACATCCAACATCAACAATCCAACAGCATCACATTACATGCACACACCTTCAAGAGTTGATATCCAACCAGCATAACTCTACTTAACACAAATTCTTTCTCTCTTGTGCACTATGTTCAATGCTCTATGTATAAGTAGATGAAGGTATTTTGAAATAAATGAATCATTGAATGGATTTCCTAAAAATTGATGAAGAGGTTTCCTTGTTCATGGGAATTGGATAATAAGAGGTTTAATGAGTTCATGGGTTCCAAATTCGAGGTTATCAAATGAGGTGAGAGCTAGAACAACTTCTATAAGCCACTAGAAGTTGGGAGATTCTAGGAATCTAATGAAAAATTCACTCCCAAAAGACTAACACACTTCAAAGTGGACCTAGATCCTATGTAACATAGCCTTACGTGGGAGTAGATGCTCTGGAAAGTAGTTATAGTTGTCTAGGGGTGCGTTGATAGCTTTAGAGGGCACTTCAACTAGCATCTAAGCAATGAAACTTTCATGAAGGAAGAACATCAATGTGATGACTTGTTTAGGGCATTTAGAAACCAATTTAGGGTATGATAGACCCTAATGAATATTGATCTGTGTTTTGGGATGATGCCGAAATCGACCTGCAACAACTTCCCCCTAAAGCATGAAGTCAAAAATGATAATGTTGAGTGATTTTATTTACGACATGATGAGGAGGGACTAAAGCAAACAATGACCTGCATCAATTACAATACGTTACATCTTGATATGTTTTCATCTTCTACATGAATTATTGAGGGACGGATATCTCATACTCAAGAGATAAACTATCATAACATCAGAAATTCCTCTACAGATATAGACTATATATTGATATAGACTATCTACAGATATAGACCTATGATAGGATACCTATCTTAATAATTACCATCGTATGGATGACTTGGTACTTCTCTTGAAATCGCAACCTAGATGGATTAAACTAGATCTAGGGTCTTCTATCTCGTTCACTCGATCACTTAAAGTATGAATCTAACCACGTGAATATGTGATATGATGTCAAACATGGGAAGACACCATCTGATTACCAACCAATGATGTCAATCGTTAATAAACGCGTGATCCAGGTGGCTCTAGAGACACACACAGGACAAGTGGGTTTATGAAATCTCAAAAATATAAGTGTTTGGACTTCTCTCGAACAAGCTTCAAGTTTAATATCTCCTCGTCCTAATCACAACGGTGTGACTGGTTCGTCAAAACAAGTTCATATGTGAAAGTTAAAGCTAGTCAAAGTTCCAAGGTTGACCTGGTTGGTGAGCCCATCTATTTCACCAAGCGTACTGCAACTCCCATGGGGTTCCCTACTTCACTTTATCAACCCGAGATTTGTACAAACTTGGAGGTGACAGTGCTATATACACAGTAGATGCATTTTGTTCATGTCATCCTCTTCTTCTTTAGGAAAGGTTGCTATTTCTTAATCTATGATAAAGAACTGATAAGTAAATTGCTAGAAGGAAATGACAGAAAGGAAACTAACTTAACTTGTAGAAAGGAAATTATGGAAATGAAACTAATTGAATGTGGAAAAAGGAAATGATAGAAAGGAAACTAATTTAATCTACAAAAGGAAATGACAGAAAAGAAACTAAACTAAGTTGCACCTAGCTAGACCAATTGGCTAAAATCTATTTACCATGCTATGATGCATATAACCATGCAACTATTCATGATAAACTAAAATTAACAATGTGTGGCTTGTATTTTATAGGAAAACAGGCTAAAGGTGCTAATCGAGGGCTCAACACATGAAACAAGGATTATAGGTGGAAAGACTGGGTTTAAACCTTATTAAAGATTTATTGTGGCGCAAAAATGCTTTGAATCAGAATGATTTAACACGTGTGATGGTGGAGTTGCCATGGAGGGATGGAAGTGTGATATGAAATATGATATATCACAATCACAATATTGCAGAGCTTAAGGCGTAGCGGAAGTGATGTTCAGGAGCGAGAGCGAAATGTGTAAGATGACGGGGTAGAAGTTGTGAAGTGCAAAATGTGACGAGGTAAAAACTATGATTTGTGATTTGCGATGTGGCAGAGTATGAAGAATATCGCAATCGGTGTTGGGAGAGGTAAGTCTTAAAAGAAAAGGGAAAGGTTCACGAAGTACAATTTGCGATAGGTGACGTGGCAGTAGCACCAATGATGGAGTGCGATGACAATATCGCAATCAATGTTGGGAGCGGTGAGTATGAAAAGAAAAGGGAAAAGGTTGCAAAATGTGATTTGAGGTTGCAAAATGTGATTTGCGATTTGAGTTGTGGCGGAGCACGAAGGATTACCACAATCGGCAGTTGGAGCGGTAAGTGTTAATGGTAACCAAAGAAAATATGTGATTTGTGATGTGGGAGAGTTATCGTAATTGGCGTTGGAGTGGTAAGTATTAAAAGAAAAAGAGAAAATGTCGTGAAATGTGATTTGAGATTTGTGAAGTATGATAGCGGGAGTTTCGATGAGGAAAGGAAGAGGTCAAATTTCAATTTTTTTCAAGCATTTTGTGTTAAAAATGGTAAGGCAACTATGACCTATCATAACAAAGGAATAAGGTGGGCTGGATATTTTAAGTGTTTTTAGGGATAAAAGGTGGGTGCGGTAGTGATAATAAGTGGGAAAAGGCATAAATGTAGGGTGTAACAATAGTGCAAAGATTGTCAAGACAGAGGTGAAGAATGAAGGGGGGAGGCACCACGAAGCTGCTCTGGGGTTTTAACAATAAATCCTGCAATCAACCTGCTAAGTTATGCTTAAAGAAGAAAAAAAATGCAGTGAAAGGAAGACTAAAAATGGTAATGAAAATATACTTTTAATGTTAGGAACAATGAACATAAATAAGTTTTTTGGTATGTGGGAAGGCTTACCCTCCTCGAGCTCTATTGACAGAGATGAGAAGGGGGTCTTGATCCACAATTTTTTTGGTCTTTCTCCTCTATTATATTACTCACAAGAAAATGACCTACAACAACATACTGAAATCAAAACTAAATAACAACTTGAAACATATACGAAATTATCAGAAGTGGAACTAATGAAATGACAGAAAGCAAAGAAAAAATACAACATAGAGGTTGACGCACACGGATTGGGACCTAAGGCACGAGCCTTCTCTCTGAAACTTAAATCAATAAAATAAAATAAGTGTGATCATTTCATAAAATAATAGCCTCATACATTTCTAAAATTTTGATCACTGAGCAAAATAATAAAAATCTCAGTAGCTTGCAACAAAGTTCGGACCCTTCCTAGCTCTAAATTTGCTCTATATATTCTACAGGGAAGCTACCAACAACTCCCTAGAAAATAGTGATTGAGTCCACTTGACTCAATGTAAACAAATATTGAGCTCACTCCTCTTTGAGTTTCTCGGTTTCCTCTGGGACTCGAATTGCTGGAGAGAATCCTTAGGGATTGTTTGGTTGCCTTCGAATTCGAATTTCTTGAGAAAATATTTGGGATCCTTTGGCTGCCTTTGAGAGTTAAAGAGGGTGGAAATTCCTCCTATAATTTCTCCTTGCTGTCTCCTCCATGTCTTGATGATAAAATCCTTATAAAAATGCTAATAATTCATGATTTTATGCACTCAACCTCATATTAGGCACTCAGAGTATGTTAGCCTTAATCACCACCTATACTAGCATCATAAAACCTAATAATAATAAAAATGGAAGAAAAAAATATCTAAGAAGGAAAAAAGGTGACCATTAACCCCTCCAAATATGTCTAATGATGGAGCTCATCATCACCCCACCCCCCGCTGAATGGTTTCTCATCCTATGAGAAACTAATCCTCATCCTGCATTTCCTTCAAGGCTTTGACATCCCCCCTAATTTCTTGAGGAAGAAGTGTGGGAGTTCCCCCAAGGGGGTAAAAACCATTATTATTTTCTGCATTCTCCCATTCTCTATCTTGTGCATCTATGTCCTTTTCATCATTCAACTCTGGCAACAAAGGCGGGATGAGCTTTACTCCAAACTATTGGATATTTTTAACCTGCATGGCCCTCTTGTATAATGTTTCCCTTTCCAATGCACCCATTAGCCTTTCTGGAGTATGGTACTCCCTGTTCTTGAGGCTGTGAGGGAGGTTGCTCTGTCTCCTTTGGTTGGCCATAATGCACTCATCTTCCATCTGGCTAGAAATATCATAAAAGTGGCCTATTACTTATGTTTGAGTCTGAAGGTAGTTTTCAACTAGTGGAGGGTCCCTTTCAATCCCTTGACAATTAAGGATGACTCCTCTTCGGCTGAAAAATTCCGGTCTGATATGTAAGGGTTCTCTATTTCTTCTTCTCATGACTCTCCATATCTCTTTTCATCTAGTGTCCTCATTCATCATCAAAGATACTAAAGCCATCAACTGCATATCCCCCATTGTAGGATTGAAGTCCAAGTATCCAGATTTGTGAGGACAAGGTTATACACATAAAACTCTGCCATCTTTGCCTGATCAGCCGTGTTAGCTTGTTTGTAGAAATCCGTGAATTTCCTACAGTCTTGGAAAGTAAGGTATCCATGGGAGGCTAGAGTTTTGATTTGAAATAGGCGCCATTGTTCCTTGAGGTACACAACATATTGGGTGAAAACGTGAAGTTAGGTTACACGTTTTTCCCTTTTCTGAGAAAAAAATTTCATTTTTTTTCTGTTCCTCAACTTTCTGCAAGCCAAAACAATTTTTCTCTTTAGAATTTCATTTTGCGTTAAGAATAAAAGTTGTCAGAAATTTTATTAGCTTTCTATTACTTATTTTTTGGAATTTTTTTATACACATTTGACATCTCAACTTAGCATTTCTTTGAGTGTGTTTTTTTTAACAATCAAAGGTTTCATAAGAAGTCATGTTAATATGCATTTTTGTATTTTTTTTAATTTTGTGCTTTTGAGAAACAAAATGTGTTACAACAATCTAGATAGAGTCTTCCTTGGTTTCATTATATTTACAAAGCCAACTGATGCATATCATAATTACTAGAATTTTTTGCACTGGTCCAATATGAAAAAACTACATATTTTGAATATGTTCCGCGATGCACGAAATTTCTTAACATATAAGTTATAAACTAAAAATATAAAAACTACCCATTACAGACCACAGACCAATGTAATGCACCATAATTTTTTCATTTTTTTACAGCGTATTTTGGAAGATACAGAATTATGGTTTCACTAAATCATAATGACCTTCAGAAATTGTTTGCACTAATTTTATTACAAAATTAATTAAAATTAGCAAATATTTATGAAATTCCATAAAACTTATATTTCATGAAAGTAGATTGAATTCTAAAAATTCTTGTCTTAGTTCTGACACTTCATTCACAATGTTTCATGGAGTTTAATCAATCCAAAGTTGAAGATATGTATTCAGAGGTTGGTTCTGCATAATTGTAGAAGTGTTAGTTCGGCCAAACTCTTAAAAAAAGTCAAGTCTAATGACATAAAAGTTTGGTCGAAATTTTCATAAAATTTTGGCCGAACTTTTACCTGACTTTCTGACAGCTGGAAAATACAATGAAACCCATCCAAAAAAACATTTTGCAACAATATAAATTGATGTAAATACATTCATTACTTTCACATAATTTTGCACATTTATTCTGATTTTTCAAAGAATTGTTTTGGGTTTAAGGACTTTTCTTGGTGGTACATTCAAAGGACATTTTGTAAAGGATTGTTTCGGGTTTAAGGAATTTCTTGGTGGTACATTCAAAAGACAATTTTGCAAAGGATTGTTTTTAGTTTAAGTGCTTTTCTTGAAGGTATGTGATACTTTTTTTTGATGTTTTTTGAGCTTCATTTGTTCTGAAGGTATTTTGCTTTTAGAGGATTTGGGCATAATTTTCATTGTTTTTAGAGGTTTTGGGCTTAATTTTCAAAGGAATATTTTTAGGATTAATTTAGAAAGGACTCTTTCTAAGCTTAGTATTGAAAGGAAATTTTTTGGAGGTATTTTTTAAAGTGATATTTTTTTAGAGGTTCTTTTGAAGTATTTTTTAATGTGGCATTTTTTAACAAGTTGGAAATAATTTTCAATGCACATTTTTTGGAGGTATTTTTTGAAGTGACATTTTTTTAGAGTACGTGTTTTGGGTCGAAGTAAATATTTTATAATGATTTTTTAAAATGAGTTTTTGTCTAAATTTTTAAATGAGATATTTTCACAGGACTTGGAAGGAAATATTTTGATATTCCTTTCATTTTTGTAAGGCATTTTTTTCTTATATTTTTTATAGTAAGTGTTTTGGATTGAAGTATGTATTTTTTGAAAAAAAATTAAAATGAGTGTCTTTTTAAATTAAATATTTTGTGATGTTTTTTTAATTGAGTGTTTGTCCAAATTTTTGAAGGAATATTTTTGAACTTCATACTCTATTATCATGGGAAATCCAAGGATTTGCATGAGAAAATATGATTGAAAAAGAGACCCTGAGGAACATAGAGAAGAGACGAGAGAATCTCCCAAAAGAAAGAGAGAAACACTCTCAAATATTGAAAGGGAAAATCAACCTCAACTAGAAGTTGAAGCAGGTATGTAAATGTAAATATTATGAATTTGATATCTAAAATTTTCCTAGTGTAAAATGTGAAGCTTAATTTTTATTTGATGAACTAATTTGGAAAATATTTTGCGATGTCAACAGAGAGAGATATTCCTCAAAACATTGATGATGAGATAAAAAATTTTGAGAGAGAAAGTGAAAGAGATATTGAACCAATGATTGAAGATGGTGAAAATGTTGACAGAAATTGAAGTGAAGAAATTTAATCACAAGGTATATATATATATATATATATATATATATATATATATATATATATATATATGTTGAACACATACACGTATTATTGACATTATACATATTTATTACTTTAGTTATTTATTGAATATGTAAACTTATTATGTACTATTCATTTGAATATGTACTTAATTTTTAAAAACAAAACAAATTATAACACAACATTACTTCACATGCCAAATATAGTTCAACCATCTAAAAATTGAGTTTTGTCAAAAGAAAAACATTAATATAGATCACAACGTTACTTACATGAAAAATGTACTTTTTGACCATCCAAAACTTAAGTTCAAAAAAAAAAACAAATTATAGCACAACATTACTTCACATGCCAAATGTAGTTCAACCATCCAAAACGTCAGTTATAAAGCCAAAACATTATGGATCATAAGTATCAAAAATTGAGTTTTAAAAACAAAACATTATAGATCACAAGTATCAAGTATCAACTAACATTACTTCACATGCCAAATGTAGTTCAACCATACCACTTTAAAAACAAAAAAAAATTATTTAACACAACATTACTTAACATCACATAACAAATGTAGTTCAACCATGTTTCTGTTGTCGTTTACATAGTCAAGGAAATGCACGAAGAGGAAGGCATAGACAACCTTCTTCTGGCAAATCCTGTAATACCAGCACCTTGCGACGAAAGCACTGAACATCCAATTGCGAAGTTCTTTATTTCTCGACTTCCTCCATCTTCCAATGGAAAATTCAAGGTGTTATTCAGTAGATTCCCCATCGCGTTTCCAATGCCATAGGTAATGCCAAAATGTGGATAAATCCGCGAGCACTTCTGGAAGCTTTCCACGCAGCTATCATTCTCATGTATTGCAATCACATCATTGCCGCATTAAACTGCAATGCAATGGGGAGTCTGCCTCATTATTTTTACTGAAAAAGACACACACACTATATATATATATATATATATATTTCTAATAGTACATTACTGAAAATTTATAAAAAATTATATAAAGTCGTAGATTTTCATTGTTATTGGATATCTTTGGGTTTTGGATAGTTGTGCTATTACATGGTAGAATAGTTATATTTTAGTTTAGAACATAGATTATAATTATTTTATAATATTATAAAATAAATTGAGTTTTGGATATTTGTGCTATTACATTGTAGAACAATTATATTTTTGTCTAGAAAAATAAATTATAACTAGCAATTGCACCAAATGTTGTAAAGGAAACGCTGTAAGTCGGAAACATCGGAAACAATAACATAGAAGAAAGAAGTACACTTTTTATGCAATTATAAACACGTATGCGCACCACCAAAGGAACTTTAAATTTACACAATGATTTTCAATGTCACCATTCTCTTGTAGGCTCCTGCTAGGAGAATGCCTTTGTAACAAGTGCATATTGTATATACCCTTCTAGTTATTTGAGACCACACAAGTTCATCTTATTGTAAACTTCATTTTAGAGAAGAAATAAACAACCTATTCACCAATTAGTCTCATTTCTCTACCAAATGTCCTTTGAAATCTTTTTCTTATCTGCATCCAACCTAGTTCCAAAAAATTTCATTACCTTGAATTGAAGCACACAAAAATTGGAATGCATTTGAATATGAGGATACCAATTAGATGATTCAACAATGTGTGTTTTCCATTTTTCCTCCTATATATAAATTTTTTGGCCATTTCCAATTTTCCAAGAAAGCCACTAATATTTGAGAATTCAAAGAAACTGAATGGAGAATTCAAAAAGAAACGTCAATTGCCACACAAAAATAGAGAAATTGTATACACCCACTAATGATTATCATTTTTCTTGGTTGTTACATTTCGTGGATTGTCATAGTGCTAGTATTGAGAAATGTGGGGGAGGCATGATGTATAAGATAATGAAAGAAATGTTTGATGCCACAGAAATATCGAGTCTATGAAGTTGCATTGATGTGTAAGAATTTCCTATACTAGCCTTATTGGTGTATTCTGTATTGAGAATTTTTTTGATATAAACTTTAAAGAATAGAAATAGTAACATCAATGAACAATAGTGAAAATAACATAATTCATAGAATTTGACATTGGGAGAAGAGTGAAATTAAGATCGTTTTGAATTTGATCATATTTGTCCTTATTGCTCCATTAGTGTTGTACTTCGATCCCATTTACTGGAATTTTTCCTAAATATCAACGCATGCATAGAACAACACATGAAACAAATAAAACATCTAAAGTACAATGAAACAACAATATCAAAAATTTGGCATGCCTCAAAATAATGCATGGAAAGAAATATCGAACAACAAGAATCAATCCATTACTTGGATCAACATAAATGACTACTATTAAGGTGTTGTAATCTTTAAACATTCATTAATATATAACAGCCTCCAAATCTTTAAACATTCATTAATATATAATGGGCTCCAAGCAAATCTTAATGCACCTCATCGAAAGATAAAAATCATTTTTTGGTTTGTAGATCAGCTTATGACCTGATATGTAGGTTACATTATGTCCCAGAAAGCTCTATTTGGAAGATTCAAACTTTTATGAATTGTTAAACTGTTACTTATACAATTAAGTATTCATGGTGTCTCTCCTTCTTGAACATTTTTTATTTTAGGTCAAATAGTCTCATCAGCTTTTCCAGCTCGAGAAGGGAAAAAAAAACTTTATATTGTTCTTCATGATAAATTTGAAATATTTGAATTTTTCTTCAAACGATGAAAATCTCGATTTTATGGGACTGAGATAAGTTTTATTTGAATTTTTCCTAAGATAATGAAAATCTTGAGTTTATTGGGTTCGGTTATTTTTTCTTCAACAACTTCCATGTATGTATTTTCTAGTTTTCTATTATTATCCAGAAATTATTAGAGCAAATTGGACCTATTGGTTGCTAGTCCAATTTATCAGAATCATTGTTATTTTATGTTTGTCTATCAACAGGGCAGCCTAATAAAGTTATATATGACACCAGACAACTGTGAGAAAACTTCAAAGATTTCCTTTCAATTTCCCATCTTTATAAGTTTGAGGCTTTAAAATGAAAAAACATCTAATACATGGATCAAATTTTCTCCCATTAACGTGTTATTTTCCACCTTTGAAAATAGAGTGGAGCTTCACCAAGAATATATTAGATTTTATCGAAAAAACTTGTCTTGTTATCTTGTTTTCCCCCTTGATGAAGTCAGGGTCAAGAGAGAAGACTCATGGTAACCAAAATTACATGGTGATAAAAATTGAAATGTTGAGCACCTAGAAATACTCCGGAAAATCCATCAGCTTTCTTGATCAGTTCATCAACGGGAATTTCTCCAAGATTGGCATCCTTGTTCTATCCAAGCAAAGAATAAGAGGGATACATATTCATAACCATGCCAAGCCTTCACCTCGTCTCTTTCGCAATAGCTAGCTGGTCACCTAATTGACATAGAAATAACAATAATTTTTCACATGGAGCTTAGTTTTGAGCTATGATAGAACTTGGCTAGAAGGGTTAAAACTTAATTTAGTTGTGCAGTGATCAGAATTAGTATTAATTATTATCATCTTGACATTGACACCAAGGTCTAGAGCTCGACGAATAGTTTCTGCACTATCCTCACTAGGTGGGTCAAATAAAGAGAACAAACCCACATACTACCACGGGCCTCCAGGGCTGTCCTTTCTCTTCTCTAGCAATTTCTATGATTGGGATAGTGTAGGAGGTTTAATTATGAGTTTTTTTTAGTAGCTCAGATGAAAAATTAAAAACTTAAACTAATTCTAAGTCAAAGGGTGTGAATTTCATTGATTGAATGGTGTACCTAGCTAGCCAGAGCAAGGTATCGAATTCGACAGGCTACAAACTTATCAATCATCGAGTGTACCTTATTTATCAAATCTAAAGTGTAGTTGCAGAGTGCAAGGATCTGTGCTAGGCATAGATAAATACTTAGGAGCCAAAACACCCATATTGTAAGATAATTAATTATTCGTATCAGTATGGATAATCTTTATAATGAATCACTTGCTCTGGTGCCCTTTTACTAGTCTTACGGAAATTTCCATTAGAGTCAATATAGCTAAGCGATGTGCACTTATCCATAGGATTGAAAAGCAGGAAGTGAACTTTGGTAATGCCTACCTAAAAATATGGTTCAGACATATGATTGGTATTGAACCATTTGGACATGAACATTGAAACTTCGCTATGAAAATTAAAGGAGCCAGAAGAATTATCCTACATTCCGCCCTAAATTAATCCAATCACCTCAATAATATTCTTATCAACGCTCAACTTGTTGAGATCGAGTGTTCCATTTTTATCACTGCCGAGAACATTCACTGCAGCCATTTCCTCTATGGAAATCATTCTCTTTGTAATAGCCCCCTGTGTGTGCATCAGTGCAATTGTGAAGTGATAGCTACAAGATGAGTTATGAGAGGAATTGGATAGGGGCATATGATCGTTTAAAATTATGTTTTCAATGGTAAAAAATGAGGCCAACTGTCTCCTAACTTGTTGAGAGAGCTTATGAGAGCCAATGGCCATGGTTACTAACAATACAGCAAGAATTGCAATAGGAATTCCACCAATCAATAGCAAAAGGAGGTTTTTAATCCCATCTCGGTACAATCATTTTTGAATAGGGTACATGAAAATAATTTCTATGACTGTTCAAATTTCAATCGAACAAATACAAAAGTTACCAATTGTTGCAAGAACCTACACCATAACATGAATATTCCACCACAACTGAGTTCAGATTTCGACCAATTGAAAGATGGGGTACTAGTAACTAAACCAAGCCATATAATTCAAGAAATTTACCTATGTCACTTGGAATCTACAAATTTTTTGAAAATGACCCAATTGGTTTGTGCTATCCACCAAATGAGTTGCCTTCCCAAAGAAGGTGTGAACTCCAGAAGCTACAACCAGAGCTTCAATCTCTCCTTGTTTACAAGTAGAACCTCAGTAAAGCTCATCTCCTCTATTCTTATTTCTCTTACTTGCATTCAACCTGGTTCCAAAAAAATCCATTATTTCAATTTGAAGTTTTTTAGGTTGTCCAAGGGTCTTTTATTATATCTTCTATTCTCTCCTCAGCTGAGCATGTTTTCCATGAACTCCAAAATCTAGTAAAAATGTCATACAACTTTCAAACCAACTTTCAATAGATAGAGATTCTCTTTCAAGACATTTTTATTTTTCAATTACTAATGGATAATTTGTCAAAACTCCATCCATATAAATCTTTCTTAATCTTCCTGCTTGTAAATTGTCATTGCCTAAATAATCCTAGTGAAAAGAATTTTTGTTAAAGATAGATATGATCCAACACAAAAAGATGTAAAGGGATACATTATTCGAATGAAAAATAAATTCATGTAATTACAATATATATATATCATATTTATCACCAACAGATATTATGACTATTGAAATTCCCAGACCATGTCTTGGAATATTTCAATTACATGTAGTATCTACTACTTACAGAAGAAATAAAGGGAAAATATAAGATGAATTAAAGCACATAGGTGGCACTGGGATAATAGAAATCAATGAGCCTGCTCCTTCTTGGTTTTGACCACAACAACAGGGAACTATACATGGTGAACAAAATAGTCACTCACACTGCCAAGAAACACCTTGCAGAATTCGATATCATCTTCTTAATTAAGTGTTATATTGCAAACTAAAAACCCAATAGAAACCTGAAAATATATTTACCAGTTTTACAAAATAAAACTCTAATAGAAACCTGAAAAGAGAAATTCCAGTTTTTTAAAACGTCAATGGCATGAATCATTCAAAATCATGCATATCAATAGTAATCCTTATTTTGCAAATGCACTTCTTAGAGTCGTAAATGCTGAGAAATTTTGATTGGTAATACCTTTTAAGGGCTCCATAACCATACTAACTAACACCAACATGTCAGGATGATAATTTTTGGCGGCATTGCATATGACCTGCATGGCTTCTCGAGTCTGAATCTCATTTTCATGAGTCATCTAGAACAGTGGCCAAAAATCTATATGGTTTTCCATTATGAAACTATAGAGGGAAGAAGAATGGAAAAGTTGTAGAATGCCATTTGTGTGATTAGTGAAAGTCTATTCTATGAATCCTAAAAACATGGAGCTGACGTACTAAAGGATCTTCCTATTAAAGTTTGCAATGCTAACTAAAATGAGCCAAGACCTTTATGTATAGAATCTGCTTGAAGTTAAATGTGTTAATAAATTCTCAAATATTTATATAGGCACCTATCATAAGTCCAATTTGAACTAGTATCTTGCTAATAGATGGGTTTCAAATTTTTTGTTTAAGTCCAATTTGAGCCAGATTTATTATGCATCCCAAGATTGCAATGATCAAGGTTGCATTTCTTGAATTCCAATATTTCCATTCAAGTAAACATCAAAACAATTTTAAATAAGGAATAAACCCAAAAATCTAGTTCACACCAAATTATTGAAGTAAAATGGACAATATGAGTAGATCTTATATTTTTGGCTTTGAACCTTTCCCTTTCTTTGGCGAAAATCTTCTCTGTAGACTTCTTGATATCATTTTCCAATGTTTGCAGCACATCAGAACTCTCACCTCAACAAACCCAAAAATATAGAAAAACACTTCACATTTAAATTCCATTACAATCTCTAACATTAATCAATAAAACACTCATTCTACTGCTTTCTATGGCCTAAAAGATTAAAACCCTTGTAAATTGTCACTGCCTAAATAATCCTAGTGAAAAGAATGTATGTTAAAGATAGATATGATCGAACAAAAAAATATGTAAAGGGAACATGATTCCAATGAAAATAAATTCATGCAATTACAGTATATAAATATCATATTTATCACCAACAGATATTATGACTATTGAAATTCCCAGACCATGTCTTGGAATATTTCAATTAGATGTAGTATCTACTACTTATATCAGAAATAAAGGGAAAATATAAGATGAATTAAAGCACATAGGTGGCACTGGGCTAATAGAAATCAATGAGTCTGCTCCTTGGGTTTCACCACAACAATAGATCACTATACATGGTAAACACAATAGTCACTCACACTGCGAAGAAACACCCTGCAGAATCCGATATCATCTGCTTAATTGAGTGTTATATTACAAACTCAGAACCCAATAGAAACCTAAAAATATATGTTCCAGTTTTACAAAATAAAACTCTATTCGAAACCTGAAAAGAGAAATGCCAGTTTTTTAAAACGACAATGACATGAATCATTCGAAATCATGCATATCAATAACGATGCTTATTTTGAAAATTCACTTATCAGAGCCATAAATGGGGAGAAATTTTGATCGGTAATACCTTTTAAGGGCTTCATAACCATACTACCTAACACCAACATGTCACGATGGTACTTTTTGGAAGCATTGCATATGACCTACCTAGATTTTCGAGTCGGAATCTCAGTTTCTGCAATCATCTGGAACAGTGGCCAAAAAAATATATGGTTGTCCATTATGAAACTACAGAGGGAAGAAGAACAGAAAAGCTGCAGAATTCCATTTTTGTGATTAGTGAAAGACTATTCCATGAATCCTAATAACATGGAGCTGATCTACTAAAGGATGATATAGGCACCTATCATAAGTCTAATTTGAACCAGTATCTTGCTAATAGATGGGTTTTTAATTTATTTTTTTAAGTCCAATTTGAACCAAATTTAGTATGCATCCAAATATTGCAATGATAAACGTTGCATTTGTTGAATTCCAATATTTCCATTCAACTGAGCATCAAAACAATTTTAAATCTGGAATAAACCCAACAATCTAGTTCACACCAACTTCTTGAAGTACAATGGACAATATGAGTATATATTACATTTTTGTCTTTGGATATTTCCCATTATTTGGAGAAAATCTTCTCTGTAGACTTCTTGATATAATTTTCCAATGTTTGCAGCACATCTACTGACACCATCAGCCCTGCCCACCCAAAAATGCAATAAAAAATCTGACTTCAACAAACCCAAAAACAGAGCAAAACACTTCACATTGAAATGCCATTACAATCTCTAAGATGAATCAATAAAACACTCATTCTACTACTTTATGTGGCCTAAAATATTGAAACCCTTTCCATCAATAAATAAAAGAGTCTTATTTCATTTTTCTTGTGAATTATATCCATAACAGCCAGCCAATCAAGAGGGTGTAGCTCATGTGGCAGAGAGGAGTGGCTATTATGCTCTCCATAGGTTTCCAGTCTTACCCAAATTGATGTGCTCACTGGTTGATCTAGACACCTGATTTTTCCATGGATGTAACTAGTATCAATCTTGTTACAATAAACCCAAAAAAAAAAAAATTAACAAAATGCCTAAAAAAACCCTAAAGTGACTGACATGAGCTTCCAATTACGAAGTAGGAAATTGGAGATCGCTGAGCATGAAAGAGGATGATTCTATTATCTAATGCAAATTGTTTGTTAAGAGCCTATTGGAGAGCACTAATAGGCCAATTGTCTCCTAACGTGTTGAGAGAGCTTATGAGAGCCAATGTCCATGGTTAGTGACAATACAGTGGGAATTGCAATAGTAATTTCCTTACAAGAAAAATCATGAGTGGTCAAAATTAATAGTCGAAAATAACTACAGCAAAGAAGAGCCTCAGAGGAGAGAACCGTTAAAAAAATCAATATAAAATGTTTCATCCAACAATTACAACCTAACAAACTAAACAAACAGAGGGTTTCAACAAAAAGTCCCCAAATTTACTATGACACAACAAAGAGTTTTGTAAATAAAATTTAAAACCTCTGATAAATCTTAAACCTTCTTAAGAAAATACTCACAAAACATGGAGTTGACAGTAAATGCATCAAAATCTTCAGCCGATGAGTTTTGCCATACTTTATAGATTAATGTTGTGGTTGTTTCTGCAGCTTGTTGAGAACGAAATTCCTCCACCAATGTTGAACCCCGTCTCTAACAGATGCTTCCAGTAGGCTCCCCACATAAAAATTCTGGTTAGGGGCATTCTGTGGTGCTCTTCCAGTCCACTAATGGAACCCCAATCCATATTTTCCTCTGTCGCTGCCTCCTCTTCAGTGATGGGTTTCACCATACTTCATGTATTAACATTGTGGTTGTTTTTGAAGCTTGCAAAGAGAAAAATTCCTCCACCACTTTTGAAATTTGTTAAATATTTCTCATTGCTAATAAAGGGCTGGGATTGCCAAGTAATAGAGAAGAGTAGGCGAGGATGATGACTACTGTTGTAAAGAAGGAGTATAGTATATACTGATTTGCGGAGGTGCCCTGAAATTGAAACAATGACATTCTTGAGAGGCCAGTGCTGCAGGATGCATGGGTACAATGGCATGCATCTGCAATATTAGTTTCTGTAGTTGGTAACTGGATGGAGGAAATTTAGAATCGCCTTAGTTTCTGCAATATTAGTTTCTACAGTTGAGAACTAGGTGGAGGAAATTTGGAATCGCCTTAGTTTCTTCAATATTAGTTTCTACAGTTGAGAACTGGATGGAGGAAATTTGGAATCACCGAAGTGAGTCATAACTGTCACGTGTTAGCACAATTCAAATCGACGGCTGAGCATGATCTAATTGTCTAAAAAAGCATATAATGGCACATATTATGATAGAAAGGTAGCGAGGAAAGTTGATTTCAAATAAATACGCTTTGCAGCATAATTATTTTATAAAATTATAAAATAAATTATATATAGTAGTAGATTTGCATTGTTACTAGATATCTTTGAGTTTTGGATAGTTGTGTTTCATTACTTTGAAGAATAGTGATATTTTAGCTAAGAAAACTAAATTATAATTATTTTATAAAATTATAAAAGGAAAATAGATTATATATATATATATATATATATATATACACACACACACACACACACACACACACACACACACACACACACAAGACACTCCCCATATAAAATTAAATATTAGTGATTGAAAACAGATGCATGTTTTTAATTTTGAAGTATGTATTTGTAATACAAAGGTCAATACAATAAAATGTTATTTTTTTATTCAGATTATAATATAATTTTTCCACAATTCTTTTGGTAAACATACGAGACTCTACTTTTTCCATTTTGTTGAGAAATATGATGATAAATGCCGCCCCAAAATCCTTTTAGTGTAGGGTGACTTATACTAAGAAAGTACTGAATATTTTATGGTTCGAATGGGAATTCCAAATGATGATTCTATAAATTAATCTTTAGTAATGGTTGAGTTTCAATCATGGCATATTCCTTCCTTTCAAATATTTTATAGCATATTTTGGTATAGAATAGGTGCATAGTTTGTATGGATTGCAATCCAATATGCTCTTAAATCAAGCAACTTAGGTTTTACCCACACAAGAAGCGGATAATTTTCGATCTTCTAGTTAGTAATTTTCTTCTTTCTTTTAGGTATTTAATTCATTTTGTTTCATCTTATCTATGCACTTAGGGTTGGTTTAGTTAAGTTTTATATATTTTTGGGTTATAGGGGTCGTTCCTGGAAAGAAAATATTAATATTTTCCCTCCTTGATTCATCATTTACATAATCTCCTTACGTCGAGAAGATCCTTTAGTCTTTCTAGCTATGTTCCTCATCTTTGACACCATCCCATGTTTTGGTCAGATTAGTCATACTTTTCCTTTTCTAGGTCAATGGTATTCCCTGATTAGGATGCGTATATTCTCATATTTATGGTGCTGGGAGGAGTTATTGTACCCACCCTCATTAAAATTCCATCTAATAAAAGTCAATAAAGGTAAATAATAACCAAGGTCATGAGACACATATTCCAAGCTGAATGTTGGGAAAAACATTCTATTGCAGGTGTTCATATGGTTTATTATGGCTACGTAATTTGGAAGAGGAAATGGGTAAGGCTCCAGAAAGGAAAAGTGGCATTTATTTATGAAAATAATTCAAAATAGGAGAAAACGGATGTGAAAGGTCACAAGGTTTATCTGAGGAGGAAAATGAAGGAAAATAATGGAAAATAGGAGAAAAAGTAGGTGAAAGGTCACAGGTTGCATGTGAGGAGGCAAATGAAGGAAAATAATGGAAAACGAGAAAATGGAGGCCTCATTAATAGAAAGGCTTCTGAGGATCAGTTGATGGTTTTTCTCAGTGAACTTTTGGAGCTCTCATTATTATCTCTCTCTCTCTCATACTCTTGGATACTTATAGTTCTTGTCAAACCCTTGGAGAGTGTCGCATACTTGGAGATTTGGAGCAAGAAGGAAAAGGAAGAGCACGAAAGCACAATAGGACATCAATATTAACAACTACAAGGGATTTTGTTTGCAAGTACTAAGTTGCAGGTATGTTCTCCTCACTAGTTTTGGAATGCATGGAATATGTGTCTGGTTCCTTGGTCATGTTATGTCATTGGCATGGAGGATTTCCTTGATTGATAATGGATTTTCTTAGCCTTTCCATTTCTTGGATATCCACGGTGTTTTGGGTTCATTTCATTGTTTTGTTTTCTCGTTGGTTCTCATGTTCTTTTGGGTGTGGGTTGGGTTATTAGTTCATGGAATCCTTGGCTGGAAAAATGCTCTGGAAGCCTTGTAACAACTCAGGTTGAGTTACTAATCCTGGAAGCCCTAGTTGGACAAAAGATCTAGAAGCCCTTGATGGGTTGAGTTACTAGTCCTCGAACCCTTGGTTGGACAAACAGTATGGAAGTCCGACACAAATTGTGGGTTGAGTTGGTAGTCATGGAAGCATTGGTTGGAAAAAACTCTCTCGAGCCCTAGAAAAATTGGCTCAAGACCAATATTGATGTTGTTTGTGAGGTGGAATCACTGGTTAAGGGTTTTTGTGGTTCTGCCTTTGGAAGCCCTGGTTTCGTTTTGATTGATGATTTTTATGATATTCCACATTCATGGCTGGAATATGGCATGAGGGTGACTAGGTGAGAAAAAATTTGGCTTAGCCATGTCTATGGTCAGGTGGATCGTGGAAGTCCCATACTTGGTTGCATTTTGCTTATGGAAATAACAACTCTTTTCCTCTTGTATTTATGGGTAAATATGTGTGTTATTATGTGGATTATATGGTTGTTATTTTCTCATAATTTTTTTTATATATATGTTGGTTATTAATGTGTTTTATGATGGTGATGATGTATGGCTCTCATCAAATTTTGATTTCTAAATGAATGAACAATGTATCTATGTCCAATTAGTTTGTAATGTAGTTAATGTGATGAGGCAAAAATTCTTCTTAGACATTCTTAGATAAGTATGACACCCCTATGCTTAGATATGTTATTTAAACCTATGGACTCATATTTGTGACATGTTTGTAGAAATTTATGCCATGGCTAGTAGGGGTTGAGTGATGTCCTTGTCCAAGTTTTTGCATTTGCATCATTATTCTATTGTTATATTTCATTTCTTAATGTGTCACGGTGTTCTAGGAATTCACTCGGGGTCTTGGCCTGAAAAATTGGCTTAAATATCGGGGACGTTGGCACAGGTCTTAGGAATAAGGTCCTTAGACACATGCATGGCCATCTTGCGGGAGCGTCTACAACCTCCCAGACGCACCCTAGTCCATATCAATGGAGAATATGGGGGTTTAGTGGTATAAAAACGCAAAGGGGCCCAGGGGTTTCTTACTTGAGTGGATGGGATGGCTCTTAAGAGTTTTTATCTTATGTGGAAGGTTTGTGTGATGTGTTTCCATCACTTCCACTTCCTTAAGGTAACTTAGGTGGTTGAATCATATCATAGTAGCGTCTCATAATATGTCTACCCTAGTTAGCTACTTACTTGGATAGATGTGGGAGGAGGGTGCTACAGAGTGGTACTAGAACATGGTTCACCCCTCAGACTACATGGTAAGTTTTTTTTGGTCATGCATTAATGTCGGTTGCACATGTGTTACTCATA
Organism: Pinus albicaulis; assembly: GCA_034641835.2. Lineage (NCBI taxonomy): Eukaryota > Viridiplantae > Streptophyta > Pinopsida > Pinales > Pinaceae > Pinus > Pinus albicaulis. Next base: position 1,341,381,443 of record CM076582.1, on the reverse strand, counting down.
TTTGTGGTCTATAAGCTTGTTGCATATGTATGGTGTTAGTCATGGCTGTAGTGATGTTTCCATGTGAAAGCAAGGGTGACATCATGGAATGTGTCATCATGAGTGTATTATTGGTTACATGCTTTTTATGCTTGTGTATATTCTGTGTACATTGGTATGGTTGATTCTTTCATGCTTGAGCTCATGGTATGTGTAGTGATATGGTCATGCACTAGACTCTAACTAGAACAACGTTTATGTGCTCATATACCTATGTGTTATATGCATATATGTTGTTAGTATTATATCTATACATGCATTACTCCAATTGACTAATATTGTAGATGACATACCCTCCCAAAATTATGCTAAGATACGTTGGTTTACTGTGATTTGATTTAGCTAAGATGATATTCCTTGCAGGAAGAAATAAAATATCACTATGAATATGGTAAACTACAAAGATTTCCGCTATGAATTAGATGAGAAACATGGTGTTGGGAACTCTTCTGACTTAAGAGACATACTAAGAAGTTTGAAGGAAGAAATAAGGAGTTGTATACAGATAATGATAAAATCATACAGGAACACGAGAAAAAATTAGAAGTTAATGCAATAATCCTTTAGAGTTTGTCAGATTTGCTGAAAAAAGGACCACTCCTGATCAACTCTAGATAGGATGATGGGACTAATTTGGCATATGGAAGCATGTATCATGGTGGTCAAAGGCTGGATAGTGATGAAACGATTAGAGATGGAAGGTTATTGGACACTTTGGATAAGAGAGGTGATAAACACGGGTATTATTCTAGTTCTGGTTCTGACAAACATTATGATCATCATCATTATCATCCTCACAGGAGGAGTGAGAGGGGATATTTTCTGGATTAGTTTAAGAAAAAAAATCCACCCACATTTGAGAGAGAGATGAATAGATCATAGGATGCATAGGCATGTTTTCTTGGTATGAGGAAGTTCTTTAAGTTGCATGATTACTCAGAAAACAAGAAGCTAAAATAACTACATTCAACCTCAAAGGTAAAGAAAATATTTGATGGGAATATGTGAAAAATGTCAGGGATATTTATGCGAAGGAATTGAATTGGAGTGATTTAGAGAGACTATTCTAGAATAAGTATCTATCTATGACATACTATGATGACAGGGAAAAATATTTTTATGAGCTAAAGATGGGATTTATGACCAATGAGGAGTACACTAACAAATTTCTAGAGTTTTTTAGGTATGTGCCTTAACTCGAGGAGGCGAAGGCCAAGATTTAAAGATTCATTAGTGGGTTTCTAATAGAATTTGAAGATAGGATTGAGCTTGATTAGCCTAGATCATTGGAGGAGGCCATTCGGAAACTAAAGAATTGTTATGAGGAATGGAAGAAAAAATATAAGGCAAAGATGAACTAGAATGGTAATGATAATAATATAGGAAGATGGGACAAGAAACGAGCAAGACCTCAAGATACAGTTAACAAGTAGAATGCTTCACTGCCTAAGAATTTCAATACATCAGGCAGAGGATAGGGACTTCAATATGAGGAGTTGAATAAGAATGAAGTTTGGAAGCCTTTATAGTGTTGGATTTGTGGAAAATATCAACGACAAGGTGGTAGACCGCATATCTACAATACGCAGGAGGTGTAGAAATTGGTATATGTTGGACAGAGTATTCCCAAGATCTATGCAACAATGGATAACAGGTAGGAAGATCACCAAACATCTATTATCAAGATGGATGGTAAGTTTTGTGATCAAGTTGTTTATATTTTTATTGAACCTAGATCTAATTATATTTATGTTAATCCTCACCTGGTGGATAACTATGGTTTGAATAAAAAATTGCATACAGAGTCCTGGTTACTGAAGTTGGCTATAAGTACCAAGAAGAGAATTCATCATTGGGTAATAGCTTGTTCATTTGAGTTGAATGGTATGTCCACATAAACACATTTGAATGTAGTGTCATTGGGTTCGTATAACATGTTTTTGGGTATGGAATAGCTATATCTTCACAACACCAAGGTAAATTGTTATGCTGAGGATATTGAGTGCTTGGATGAAAATGGGGAACAAAGAGTCTTCTCGGGAAAGAAGAAATCAACGTCAGTGAGAATGGTTACAATTATGCCAGCCAAGCGCAGTCATAGGAAAGGGTGTATCTTGTTTGCAATGCATATTTCTAGTGACAAATGTAAGGAAGTCGAGGATGTAGATGTTTTGAGAAGGTATCAAGTTATATAAAAATTTTAGGATGTATTTCTCGTAGATATTTCAGAGTCTCCACCTCACAGGGAAGTAGACATTTCTATTGAGTTGGTACGAGGGGTAGTGCGAACATCTAAGGTGCCATACAAGATGAGCACATTAGAGTTGGTGGAGTTGAAGTTTCAGTTGAAGGAAATAATGCACAAGGGATACATTAGACAAGTTGTATCACCATGGGGTGCACCGATATTTTTTGTGAAGAAGATATATGGTACTCTTAGACTATGAATTTATTATAGGAAGATGTACAAAGTGACCATCAAGAACAAGTATCTGTTGTCGAGGATTGATGACTTGTTCGATTAGGTTAAGGGACCAACAATGTTCTTGAAGATTAATCTCAAATCGAGATATCATCATGTATGTATTAAAGAGGTTGACATTCACAAGAAAACCTTCTAGACTAGGTATGGGAATTATGAGTTTGTTGTAGTTCCTTTCGGCTTGACTAATGCTCTATCTACATTTATGTCTTTGCTGAATAGTTTGTTATTTTTTTCATTGATGATATATTGGTATATTGAATGAATAAAATCATTTTGAACATTTAGTAGCAGTGTTAAGATGTTCATACACCATCTGTTGTATGCTAATCTTAGAAAGTGCAATTTCTTTCAAACCAAGGTGAATTACTTGGGATATGTTGTTTCCAAGGAAGGCAGAATAGTGGATTTAGAAAAATTAGGGCCATCATGGAGTGGGTAGCTCCTAGGAATGTGCATGAGGTAAGTTCATTCATGGGGTTAGAAGGATATTACAAGAAGTTCATTAAGAAATTCTCAGATATTTCTTATCCTATCACATCATTGCAAAGGAAAGGTAAGAAGTTCGAATGGACAAAGGAATCTGCGACCAGGTATGACAAACTTAAGCAGTTGTTGACACATGCTACAATGTTAAATATTATAGATCTGGACAAGGAGTTTGTGGTATGTATAAATGCTTGCAAGAAAGGTCTTGGTGGAGTCCTTATGCAGGAAGGATAGGTTGTATGCTATGAGTCACGGAAACTGAATGAGCACAAGCAGAACTATCTGATGCATGATCTTGAGATAGCAACAATCATACATGAATTGAAGATTTGGAGGCTCTATCTTCTTGGAAGGAGGTTTGTATTGATGAGTGATCATAGTGGGTTGAGATATTTGTTTGAATGAATGAATCTGAATGCCATTCAAGCTAGATGGTTAACCATGATCGTTGAGTTTGAATTTGAGACAACTATATTAAAGGTAAAGAGAATATGGTTTTATATGCTCTTAGAAGGTGGATACAGGTGAATCATATATCAACTATGAGTTCCTATGGGACAAATATATAAGATAGGATCTTACAGGCAGGTCATAAGTGTTTTACGGAAATACAAACCTACAGATAAGTATGCTTTCCCTAAGTGGGTGGTTCACTTAGAACAATAGAAAGAAATATATCTAATATTTTCCTCAATGTGAATAGATAAAGGGAGAAAAAAATAATTGTAATATGTTCGCTTTCCCTCACCTCCATTCTTTTCTTTTGTCGCTTTCAATCCAACATAACTTTCCTGATTGATACCTGCAATGGCAAGAAGAAGACAGAAAACAACATAAATTCAATATGATATATTCAAATTAAACAAATTGAATAGATTAAACTCATTAATACACATATAACATCATTGACACATGCATTACGAAAGGAAAAAATGTCTTTATTATGAATTAGAAGGAAGAGTACATCCAATTTATCAATTCATCCTCACTTATCCACCTTGAGTCCCATCCTCATCACATTCAACATCAATAATCCAACAACATCACATTACATGCACACACCTTCAAGAGTTGATATCCAACCAGCATAACTCTACTTAACACAAATTCTTGCTCTCTTGTGCACTATGTTCAGTGCTCTATCTATAATTTGATGAAGGTAGTTTGAAATAAATGAACCATTGAATGGATTTCCTAAAAATTGATGAATAGGTTTCCTTGTTCATCGGAATTGGATAATAATAGGTTTAATGAGTTCATGGGTTCCAAATTCGAGGTTATCAGATGAGGCGAGAGCTAGAACAACTTATATAAGCCACTAGAAGTTGGGGAGATTTTAGGAATCTAATGAAAAATTCACTCCCAGAAGACCAACGCACTTCAAAGTGGGCCTAGATCCTCTACAACATAACCTTACATGGGAGTATATGATCTCCAAAGTATTTACAGTTGTCTAGGGTGCGTTGATGGCTTGATAAGGCACTTCAACTAGGATCTAAGAAATGAAACTCTCATGAAGGAAGACCATCAATGTGATGACTTTTTTAGGGCATTTAGAAATGAATTTATGGTATGATAGACCCTAATGAATATTGACCTGTGTTTTGGGATGATGCCCAAATAGACCTGCAACAACTACCCCCTAAAGCATGAAGTAAAAAATGATAATGTTGAGTGATTTTATTTACGATGTGATGAGGAGGGATTGAAGCGGACAATGAACTGCATCAATTACAATATGTTACATCATGATATTTTTTCATCTCGTACATGAATTTTTAAGGAAGAATATCCCATACTCAACACATAAACTATGATAACATCATAAATTTGTCTACAGATATATACTATATATAGATATCGACCCATGATAGGATGACTAACTGAATAATTACCATCATATGGATGACTTGTTACTACTCCTGAAATCGCAAACCAGATGGATGAAACTAGATCCAGGGTTTTATATCTCGTTCACTCGATCACTTAAGGTATGAATGTAGTGATGTGAATATGTGATATGATGTCGAACTTGGGAAGACACCGTCTAATTACCAACCAATTATTTCAATCATTAACAAACGCGTGATCCAGGTGGCTCTAGAGACACACACAAGACAAGTGGGTTTATGAAAGCTCAAAAATCAAAGTGTTTGGACTTCTCTCAAACAAGCTTCAAGTTTAATATCTTGTTTTCCTGATCATAATGGTGTGAACGGTTCATCAAACCAAGTTTGTATGCGAAATTTAGAGCCAGTCAAAGTTCCAAGGTTGACTTGGTTGGTGAGCCCTGCTATTTCACCAAGACTGCTGCAATTACCATGGGCTTACCTACTTCACCTTATCAACCCAAGGTTCATACAAAATTGGAGCTGACAGTGTCATATACATAGCAGATGCATTCTATTCATGTCATCCTCTTATTCTTTACGAAAGGGTGCTATTTCTTAAAATATGATAAAGAATTGATAAGTAAATTGCTGGAAGGAAATGACAAAAAGGAAACTAACTTAATTTGCAGAAAGTAAATTATGGAAATGAAAATATTTGAATGTGGAAAAAGGAAATGACAGAAAGGAAAATAAATTAATCTACAAAAGGAAATGACTAAAAAGAAACTAAACTAAGTTCCACCTAGCTAGACCAATTGGCTAAAATCTATTTACCATGCTATGATGCATATAACAATGCAACTAGTCATGAAAAACTAAACTTAACAATATGTGTCTTGTATTTTGGAGGAAATATGGCTAAAGGTGCTAATGGAGGGCTCAACACATGAAACAAGGATTAGACTTGGAAAGAGCGAGTTTAAACCTTATTAAAGATTTATTATGGCGCAAAAATGCTTTGGATCAGAACTATTTAACAAGCGCGATGGTGGAATTTCCATGGAGGGATGGAAGTGTGATATGAAATATGAGATATCAAAATCACAATATCACAGAGCCAAAGGGGTAGCAGAAGTGATGTTCGGTAGCGGGAGTGAAATGTGTAAGGTGACGGGGTAGAAGTTGAGAAGTGTGAAATGCAATGGGGTAAAAACTGCGATTTTTTATTTATGATGTAGCAGAGTATGAATAATATCACAATCGATGTTAGGAACAGTAAGTCTTAAAAGAAAAGGTAAAAGGTCACGAAGTATGATTTGCGACGGGTGAAGTGGCAGTAGGACTAGTGGTGGAGTGCGATGATAATATCGCCATCAACGTTGGGAGCGGTGAGTATTAAAGGAAAACGGAAAAAGTTGTGAAATGAAATTTGCTATTTGTGTTGTGGCGAAGCACGAAGGATTATCGCAATCAGCGGTTGGATTGATAGCTGTTAATGGTAACAGAAGAAAAGATGTGATTTGTGATGTGGAAGAGTTATCACAATCGACGTTGGAGTGGTAAGTATTAAAAGTAAAAGGGAAAAGGTCGCAAAGTGCAATTTGCGATTTGTGAAGTATGATAGCGGGAGTTTCGATGAGGAAAGGCGGAGGTCAAATTTCAATGGTTTTCAAGCATTTTGTGTTAAAAGTGGCAAGGAAACCATGACCAATAATAATAGAGGAATAAGGCGGGCAGGATATTTTAAGTGTTTTTAGGGATAAAAGGTGGGTGCGGTAGTGATAATAAGCGAGAAAAAGCAGAAATGGAGAGCGTAAAAACATTGCAAAGATTGTGAAGACAAAGATGGAGAATGAAGTGGGGAGGCACCATGGAGCTACTCTGGGGTTTTAACAATAATTCCTACAATCAACCTGCTAATCTATGCTTAAAGAAGAAAAAAAATGCAGTGAAAGGAAGACTGAAAAATGGTAACGCAACTCTACTTTTAATCTCAGAAATAGTGAACATAAATCAATTTTTGGGTCTATGGGAAGGCTTGCCCTCCTCGAGCTCTATTGACAGAGATGAGAAGGGGGTCTTGATCGACAAATGTTTTGGTCTTTCTCCTCTATTCTATTACCCACAAGAAAATGACCTACAACAAGACACTGAAATAAAATATAAACAAGAACTTAAAACATAAACGAAATTATCAGAAGTGGAACTAATGAAATGAAAAAAATTAGAGAACAAAGACAACATAGAGGTTGAGGCACACGAATTGGGACCTAACACATGAGCCTTGCTCTCTGAAAATTAAATCAGTAAAATAAAATCAGTCTGCTCATTTTATAAAATAATAGCGTCATACATTTTTGAAAGTTTGATCACTGAGTAAAATAATAAAAATCTCAATATCTTGCAACAAAGTTCGGACCCTTCGTAGCTCTAAATTTTCTCTATATATTCTACAGGGCAACTACCAAAAACTCCCTAGAAAATAGTGATTGAGTCCTCTTGACTCCAAGTAAAAAAATATTAATTGCACTCCTGTTTGAGTTGCTTGGCTTCCTCTGGAACTCAAATTGTTGGGGAGGATCCTTGGGGATCGTTTGGCTGCCTTTGGAATTTTAATTTCTTGAGAGAATATTTGGGATCCTTTGGCTGCCTTTGAGAGTTAAAGAGGGTGGAGAATCCTCCTATAATTTATCATTGTTGTATCCTTCAAGTCTTGATGATAAAATCCTTATAAAAATGCTAATAATTCATGATTTTATGCACTCAACCTCATATTAGGAACTCAGAGTATGTTAGCCTTAATCACCACCTATACTATCATCATAAAACCAAATAATAATAAAAATGCAAGAAAAAAATATCTAAGAAGGAAAAAAGGTGACCATTAACCCCTCCAAATATTTCTAATGATGGAGATCATCATCACCCCCCCTGCTGAATGGTTTCTCATTCTATGAGCAACTAATCCTCCTCCTGCATTTCCTTCAAGGCTTTTACATCCCCCCTAATTTCTTGAGGAAGAAGTGTGGGAGTTCCCCCGAGGGGGTACAAAACATTGTTTTTTTTCTGCAGTCTCCCGTTCTATATCTTGTGCATCTATGTCCTTTTCATCATTCAACTCCAGCAACAAAGGTGGGCCAAGATTTAGTCCCAAACATTGAATATTTTTAACCTGCATGGCCCTCTTGTATAATGGTTCCCTTTCCAATGCACCCCTCAGTCTTTCTGGAGTATGGTACTCCTTGTTCTTGAGGCTATGAGGGAGGTTGTTCGATCTCCTCTAGTTGGCCATAATGGACTCATCTTGTATCTGCCTAGAAATATCATCAAAGTGGCCTATTACTTGTGTTTGAGTCTGAAGGTAGCTTTAAACTAGTGGAGGGCCCCTTTCAATCCCTCGACGGTTAAGGATGACTCCTCTTGGGTTGAACAATTTCGGTCTAATATGTAAGGGTTCTCTATTTCTTCTTCTCATCACTCTCTGTATCTCTTTCGATATAGTTTCCTCATTCATCATCAAAGATACTAAAGTTATCAACTACATATCCCCCATTTTAGGATTGAAGTCCAAGTATCCAAATTTGTGAGGACAAGGTTATACACATAAAACTCTACCATATTTCCCTTATCAGCCATGTTAGCTTGCTTGTAGAAATCCGTGCATTTCCTACAATCTTGGAAAGGTAGGTATCCATGGGAGGCTAGATTTTTGATTTGAAATATGCGCCATTGCTCCTTGAGGTACACAATATATTGGGTGAAAATGTGAAGTTGGGTTCCACGTTTTGCCCTTTTTTGAGAAAAAAAATTCACTTTTTTCTATTCTTCAACTTTCTGCAAGCTAAAACATTTTTTCTGTTTAGAATTTTATTTTGTGATAAGAATAAAAGTTGTCAGAAATTTTATTAGCTTTCTATTACTTATTTTTTTGAATTTTTTTATACACATTTGACATCTCAACTTAGCGTTTCTTTGAGTGTGCTTTTTTTAACAATCAAAGGTTTCATAAGAAGTCATGTTAATATACATTGTTGTATTCTTTGAAACTTTTTGCTTTTGAGAAACAAAATGTGTTACAACAATCTAGATAGGGTCTACTTTAGTTTCATTATATTTACAAAGCCAACTGATGCATATCATAATTAATAGAATTTTTTGAACTGGTGCAATATGAAAAAACTGCGTATTTGGAATATGTTTCGCAACGCACAAAATTTCTTAATATAAGTTATAAACTAAAAATCTAAAAACTACCCATTACAGACCATGGACCAATGTAATGCACCATAATTTTTTCAATTTTTTTTAGAATGTATCTTGGAAGATATAGAATTATGATTTCACTAAATCATAATGACCTCCAGAAATTATTTGCACCCATTTTATTACAAAAATAATTGAAATTAGTAAATATTTATGAAATTTCATAAAAGTTATATTTCTTGAAATTAGATTGAATTATAAAAATTCTTGTCTTGGTTCTGACAGTTAATTCAGAATGTTTCATGGAGTTTAATTAGTCTAAAGTTGAAGATATGTATTCAGAGCTTGGTTCTGTGTAATTGCAGAAGTGTTAGTTTGGCCAAACTCTTAAAAAAAGTTCGGTCGAATTGTTTTTTTCACCGACGACTTGTCATGTCTAACGACATAAAATTTTGGCCGAAATTTTTGTAAAAGTTCGGCTGAACTTTTACCTGACTTTCCGACGGCCAGAAAATAAAATGAAACCCATCAAAAAAAAAAAATCGCAACAATATAAATTGACGTAAAAGCATTCATTATTTTGACATAATTTCACACATTTGGTCTGATTTTGCAAAGAATTTTTTTGGGTTTAAGGACTTTTCTTGGAGGTACATTCAAAGGACATTTTTGGAAAGGATTATTTTGGGTTTAAGGAATTTTCTTGGAGGTACATTCAATGGATATTTTTGCAAAGGATTTTTTTGAGCTTAAGGGCTTTTCTTGGAGGTACATTCAAAGGACATTTCTTGATGGTATGTGATACATTTTTTGGATGTTTTTTGGGCTTCATTTTTTTTTAAGGTATTTTGTTTTTAGAGGATTTGGGCTTAATTTTCATTGTTTTTAGAGGTTTTGGGCTTAATTTTCAAAGGACTCTTTTTAGGATTAATTTCTAAAGGACTCTTTTTAAGCTTAATATTCAAAGGACATTTTTTGGAGGTATTTTTTAAAGTGATATTTTTTTAGAGGCTTTTTTGAAGTATTTTTTAATGTGGCATTTTTTAAGAATTTGGAATTAATTTTCAATGGACATTTTTTCGAGGCATTTTTTAAAGTGACATTTTTTTAGAGTACATGTTTTGGGTTGAAGTAAATCTTTTATAATGATTTTTTAAAATGAGTTTTTGTCCAAATTTTTAAATGAAATTTTTTTATAGGACTTGGAAAGAAATATTTTGAGATTGGTTTCATTTTTATAAGACATTTTTTTCTCAAATTTTTTAAAGCGTTTTGGATTGAAGTATTTATTTTTTGCAAAAATTTTAAAATGATTTTTTTTAAATTAAATATTTTGTGATGTTTTTTTAATTGAATTTTTGTCTAAATTTTTGAAGGAATATTTTTGGACTTCATACTCTATTATCATGGGAAATCGAAGGAATTGTGCGAGAAAATATGATCGAAAAAGAGACCTTGAGGAACGTAGAGAAGAGACGAGAGAATCACCCAAAATAAATAGAGAAGCACTCTCAAATATTGAAAGGGAAAATGAATCTCAACTAAAAGTTGAAGTAGGTATGTAAATATAAATATTATGAATTTGATATTTAAAATTTTCCAAGTGTAAAATGTGAAACTTAATTTTTATTTGATGAACTAATTTGAAAAATATTTTGCGATGTAAACAGAGAGAGATATTCCTCCAAAAGCATTGATGATGAGATACAAAATTTTGAAAGAGAAAGTGAAAGAGATATTGAACCAATGATTGAATATGGTGAAAATGTTGACAAAATTCAAGTGAAGAAATTGAATCAGAAGGTATATATATATATATATATATATATATATATATATATATATATATATATATGCACTTATTATTGACATTATACATATTTATTACTTTATATATTTATTGAATATGTAAAATTATTATGTACTATTCATTCGAATTTGTACAGATGAAGTCAATGTCGATGATGAGATGTTAGAAAATGTTGACACTCATGCACATGGAGATAAAAGAGCTAACCATGTTATAAGATATCGTGTTAAGCTAATTTTTGATACGTACTTCATAAAGGTAAATGTGATACAAATATATAAATAGTGCTATAAATTCAATTAGAAGATCTAGAGAGAAAAATGTTTCAGTTGTATGTACAAAAATACATATGGCAGTGGTTTCATCAAGTAATAAAGATAATCACTTTGTAAAATATACGGCACGAGCGTTAGGAACCTCACGAAAAAATTTGCACAAACATCAGAAATTTCGGTTGCAAATAGATGTAAATGATGAACTCACTTGTTGGAGAGCTATTTGTAGGAAACCATACAAAGATAGAATTGGATAAAATTTAAAAAACAATATATGAATATTGGAAGAAAAATTCACGTGTTTCGCCTAATGCAAGGGATGTCATGTGAAGAAGAATAGCACAAAATCATTAAGAAAAACATGTAAAAATTTCTTGGAAACCACTCAGATAGAGTTTTTCAACAATTTCAAATAAGAGAATCATGAAACTCATGTTTCAATCAATGCTTTTGTTCAAGAAAAAAGATGGCATGTAAAACCTATCACCGTGCGCGACACTTGTTTTTGTCGTTATCATGTAGAATTTGAGTTATATTATGACACATTCCTTAATTTTGGTACAAAATTTTGGAAATATTAACCTCCTCCTTCCACTATCTATGATTTCATATCTCAAATTCTATGTGAAAGAGATATTGATGAATTATTTTACGAAAAGAAATGTGTTGGCTGTAAAAAATGCGATGGTTGTGGAAATTTCTAAATTTCAAAACAAATATCGTATTTATATAAATTATCAATAATTTTCCAACATGAAAGTGAAATGGAAGAGATATGAATATATCCATACAACAATTCAAGGTTCAAATAGTGCTAAAAAAATTGAATTACAAGAAGAACAAAATTTTTGTGATAGATTTTTGTGAATGTTTGAGGTAGAAAATTATAAATACACCAAGCATTCCCATGGAGCTCGATGGAAATACTTTAAATTCAAAAATTCCCATGAATTTTTTCCACCAGGGACCATTTTTTCAGTAATTGATTTTGTAGAAAACTACACATTTGTTCCATAAAAAGAAATTCAGAGTGAATACTATCATTCTGACCAAGTCTCCATGCTCGTCCATATTCTATATAGACATGCTGAAAGAAACATCGATCATATATAAAGCACCAGTGAAAATCGACATCTTATTAAAGAATATCACTTTTATATCAGTGACGATCGTACACACGATACATATTTTTTACAACATTGTTTTGGAAATATTTATGACTCCTTGAAAATTCGTGGAATAAAAATCAATGAACATTGGATATGGTCAGATGGATGTGCAGGTCAATTCAAATCTTCACGATCATTCTTTTGGTTGTGTTTTCTTCATAAGAAAACCTGCATTAAACATTTTTGGAATTTTTTTGAGATTTACCATGGAAAGGACAACATAACGGTGCAGGGGCATGCATAAAACGAGCACTTAAAATATATCAAATGAACCCCTCTACAAACTGACTTGTGGATGATAAAGAAGTTGTTCAATGGTGCATCGCTGCTCTAAGCCACGAGACTAACCAATCAAGGGAAGTGTGAAGGTACATTCAATTTAATTTTTATTCGATATCTAATTTTAAATTGTGTACATTTATCACAATGATTATCTTTGATGATATTTTGATATCATATTTACATTATTCTTTGAATTTTCCATATATAGGTTTTTTTGTCATATTGGGATCAAAGATGTAGATAGATTGATTGGAAATGAGGTTGAAACAATAAAAGGGACTTGAAAATTGCATTCAATTAAAAAAGAGTTGTCCACAAATGTGTTTGCATTCGATAAAATAAAATATTCTTGTTTTTGTCATGTTTTCATAGACAACACAGAATCCAATGACGTTTGTGAAAACAAAATGTATGTAAAAGATTTGAAACATGCAGAGCTAAATACAAAGGGGAAAATGTCCATTGCAATGTTTGAAGAAATGAAATCAGAGGAGACTACAATATCATCTGATGGTGATCGAGTTTCTGGTCTTGTTAGAGAAGGTAACATTTGAATTGCTTTCAAATGATAGATATCTAGAAATAAATTTAAATACATAAGTTTTTTTTCTTGTGCAAGAGATGTTTTTGTTGTAATTGCACCTACTGAAAATGATGAAATTGTGAAGTATTAGTTGATGCATTGCACTGAATGAAAAATGAAATTATTAGAAAACTATAATAATGACGGGTTTCCATATGAAAGAGGATTTATTATACTGAATGGTTATTTTTTCAAAAAAGCTAATCAAAGTAGGGATTTTGTTTACTTTGATGACTATGAAACTGATGTCATAAGTTGTCAATATAGTCACTTGGTGTGTGCAGCACGCATAAAGTTGATAGAGGTTCAATCAAAAAAAAAAAAAATTAAGAAATGGAAAATGTCAAAATCTGATCATGAACGGATCATTGAAGATGGCATTCCATTAGATTTGTTTTATTAAACTGCCCAAAAATTTCTTCTATTTGGATTCATTTTTTAGAACTCCCAGAACTCAACTGAAAATGGAGCTACCTTGTTATGTTATCTATGCAAGTGTTTTCACGTGTACATTGTTTTGGTACATGCACACTAGTATCAATTGAAATTAACTTTTCTATACTTGCATTGATGAAAACTGTTGCATATATATATATATTCTAGAATGCAATTCACTGAAAGTAGCCTTTCTATGTGCATTGATGAAAAATGTTGCAAGTACTATATATATATGTTCTAGAATTATTGGATATGTATGTATGTATGTATGTATGTATATGTATATGTATGTATGCTCTAGAATGCAATTAAAACTGGAAGTAGCCTTTCTATGTGCATTAATGAAAAATGCAACAAGTATTGGATATATATGTTCTATAATGCAATTAACAAAAAGTAGTTTTTCTATCTGCATTGATGAAAAATGTTTCACGTACTGGATATATACATCTTGTAGGCAATTAACTGAAATTAGTTTTTCTATGTGCATTGATAAAAAATGTTGCACGTATTGGATATATATATGTTCCAGAATGCAATTCACTATTCAAGTAGTTTTACTATGTGCATTGATGAAAAATGTTTCATGTACTGAATATATATTTTCTAGAATTCAATTAACTAAAAGTAGCTAAATTCTATTGGCATTGATGAAGAATGTTGAAGTACTAGATATATATGTTCTAGAATGAAATTAACTATTCAAGTAGCTTTTCTATGTGCATTGATGAAAAATGTTGCACGTACTAGATATATATGTTCTTGAATGGAATTAACTGAAAGTAGCTTTTCTATACATGCATTGAGGAGAAATGTTGCACATACTAGATATATATACAATATAGAATGCATTTTTTAAATTTTATGATTGTTTGAAACATCTAACAAGACCTAGAATCTTATGATTGTCTATATATATATATATATATATATTCAATCGTTTTAACATATATATTCAAACATGTGTAAAATCATTTCTACATGTACATATATTCATGTGATTTTTTTTTGTTGTTTGGAAAACGACAACTTGAATTTAAAAAAAAACATAATATCATACTCACATGCCAAATGTAGTACTATCCATCAAAAACTTGAGTTTTAAAAACTTTTTGATTATATCACAACATTACTTCACGTGCCAAATTTAGTTCAACCATCCAAAAATTAAGTTTTAAAAACAGAAAAAAGTTATAACACAACATTACTTCACATGCCAAATGTAGTTCAACCTTCCAAAACTTAAGTTTTAAAAACAAAACAAATTATAACACAACATTACTTCACATGCCAAATGTAGTTCAACCATCCAAAAATTGAGTTTTTTCAAAAGAAAAACATTAATATAGATCACAATGTTACTTCACATGCAAAATGTACTTTTTGACTATCCAAAACTTGAGTTAAAAAAAAAAAACAAATTATAACACAACATTACTTCACATGCCAAATGTAGTTCAACCATCCAAAACTTCGGTTATCAAAACAAAACATTATAGATCACAAGTATCAAAACTTGAGTTTTAAAAACAAAACATTATAGATCACAAGTATCAATTATCAAGTAACATTACTTCACATGCCAAATGTAGTTCAACCATACCACTTTAAAAATAAAACAAGTTATTTAGCACATCATTACTTCACATCACATAACAAACGTAGTTCAACCATCCAAAACTTGAGTTTAAAAAGAAAAACAAATTATATATAACTCTGTAACATTAATTCACATGCCAAATGTAGTTCAACCATTCAAAAATTAAGTTTTAAAAACATTAGATATTACATTCACATGTACTAAATGTAGCTCACATAAAATATGTTGAAAATTTGTAGATCTCACAAGTATCAAGTATCAAGTATCAAGTTATATATGGCTACATCTAGATAAGAAAATATAAAAAGGGTAAATTTAAGACTAAATCTATTGAAAATATAATTTTTCACGTGTGAATGTGCATCATCCATAAAATACAGATGGATGTAGTGTCTTTCCCAACAAAGTCACAATCCTCGAGCTATCCTGCGAAGCATGGGGAACATGTACACAATGTGTACAAACATTAAAATTTGATGATTTAAAATTGAGTGAGAATATATAGAACTTCATGTGAAAAACAAAATGTAAAAAAAAATCAGGCAATACCTCATGAGGTTTCCTCTCCATTTGTTGCTCGTCCACTACAAATTCCCCCATAGGAACATCTCCAACAGTAAACTGTACAATAGACATGTACAGTTATATATATTAATAATTTTCAAATGAAAATGCATATATAAACGTATTTTCAATAATATTTAAAAAAAATTAGACAACTTGTTCAAATGGTTGGAATGGTGTGGATGTTCTTATATCAATCGTTAGAGTCCATGGAGAAAGGAAATCCTCTATAAAAACCTAAAATTAAAAAAATTTAAAAGTATAAAATAACTCAAGGTCAACATCTCAATTTATAATAAAACTTTTAAACTTCAATTTATAAATTATAACTTAAACACATATATTTCAGTGAAAAATTGAATAATTCTATTGGTGGATTTGGCACATCTCCTAAGAGAGGCTCTAAAAGAAAATTTCCAAAAACCTGAAATTCAAAAAATTTAAAATAACTCCCCTTCTTTCGTCTTCCATCGGCGAAGTCAAGGTGTCATTTAGTAGACGCCCCGTCGCGTTTCCCGAGTCATAGGTGAGGATGAAATGTGGACAAATCTGTGAGCACTTCTAGAAGCTTTCCGCGTAGCCTTCATTATCACAGTACAAGTCTCTGCACTTGGGATCTGCACACTTTACAGCCACATCAGAATATGAATTTCTTCAAAGAAAGACTGTCATGTATCCATTGCACTCGTTGCATATATAAATTCTAGTGCAGCCTACCCACACCACATCACTACCCATTTCCATCATGAGAAATAGCTCTTGTGCAGGAGTACTCTCCGATAATTTCATGCAATAATAGATGATGTTGCTAGCATAGTAGAGAGGCTCCTCCCCTGTGATCTTGTTTGTAGACACACTCTTCGTCCTTGTCTTTATGTGAGGTTCACATACACTCCATTCATTTCATTCTTATTCTCTTGAGACAATGTTACAGAGAGTTGCAGTGAGAGGATAATAAAGAACATTAGGTTCAACTGCGAGGTGACCATGGTGAAAATTCGTAGCAAAAGGTAATTGGTGAAGAATGGGATTGAAGTGCGCATTACGCGTATTGACTATAATTAAGTTGATTAGAGATGTGTAATGGCAGTGTTCAATGGTCATTGGCCTCATAAATTGCTCTATATCATGCAATGTTGATGTTAGTTGACATTATTTCGCATTAAAGTGCAGTGTAATGCAGAGTGTGCATCATTATATATATATATATATATATATATATATATATATATATATATATATATATATATGTATATGTATATGTATATGTATATGTATATGTATATGTATGTATGTATGCATATTCAATATGACTCTATATCTAATAATCTATAAACAAGTAAATAGGACAGTACTTCTAATAATCTATAACTAAATAAAGTACCAAATTTTCATTGATATTAGATATCTTTATAATTATATAATTATATCCTCCGTCTTCTAGTGGCAAAGTCAAGTTGTGAGTCAGTATATGCCCTGTCATGTTTCCAATGCCATAAGTAAGGCCAAAATATGGAAAAATCCACGAGAACATCTGGAAGCTTTCGAAGAAACCATCATTCTCATGCAATGCAATGACATCACTGCCACATTAAGTGCATGCAATGGGGAGTCTGCCTCATTATATTTTTATTTAAAAAAGTACAAATTATTATATATATAAATAAAATAACAAATTACTGAAAACTTATATATATAAATATGTCTATTTCCCTACTTGATCCATCATTTACTTATTATCCTTGTGTTGCAAAGCCCCTTTTGTATTTCTAGTTATGTTCCTAATATTTGGCACCACCCCATCTTTTGGTCATATTATTCCTAATTTTCCTTTCCCAATTCCATGGTACTCCATGATTAGGATTCATATATTCTCATCTTTATGGTGGTGGGATGAGTTTTTGGGGAAATGGTTTCTAGAATTATGTAAAATCTTAAACAATTAGCCTACCCTTAAAATCATACCATCCATTGGAACTATGGACCCTTCTAGCTTGCAAGCTCTTCCTCAAACCAAAATTGTGGGATGTATTTTCACTTTTTTCTTTTGTGGGTAATGTTTTCTTTTCCATCCCTATTTTAGGTGGCCTTGCATTGATTCCTTGTTATATTTTATTTTTAATCATGAAAATTTATTCAAGTTGTTGGTTCTATATTACCTCAATAGTAAAAAAATATTCCTCTCTACGAGAAAGCTTATCCCCCCAACAAAAGCATTTTTTTATATTTCCACTATTGGAATCAAATTAAAATACATCTACATGATGGTGGACCCTCCTCCTCATGAGAAAGGCCTAAACATCTATGAGAATGATGGTTTCTTCATTCAAGCAAACTGAATATAGATTTATTATCCAATTAAGTCAGTAAGACACAGTTTTGGCCAAACCATGACTCAAACCAAACAACACTTTGTAAAATAAGCCCTAAAGGTAAGCACACGCAAAACAAGACATTGAAGAGTGGTCTTATCACTACTTGAGCCTGATTGATCAGGGAATAGCACTATAGGGAAGATATAGTTGGGACAATTATAATAATGACCTACTTAACGACCCTTTTAAACTTGGTCCAAGCATGCACACTCAAACATCATGAGGGGAGAACAATCGAGGAGGATCAGGTGAGCTTCCTTGAAATCCTCCTCAACCAGAAAGAGCACAAGCCCCTCCCTATCACCCTACCTAAAAGATCTGAAAAAAAAATGATTCCATGGTTACCATCAATAATAACATGTCGTGAGGGGACAATCGCTAACCAATTTCACGTGAAATGGTAATAAAAAATATCCTGAAACCCACTTCAGAGTTCCCTCCAAATGAGGTGTACTCCTCCCAAGTGGCCCCCAAGTGATACAACAAAAATTCTATTAACATTGTCTGTAATATATGAAAAAATTTCAATCCATGCCACCAATACTAACGATGTGGTTTATCCCACTCCATTATCCTTAAGTGTGACCTCATGATTAACATATTTTCATTGCAACAAACATCCTCCAAAAGTTTTCTTACACTCAAATTTTGGAGCCTACTTGTGATTCTAGGATATGTCGTTCCTTGATCGTTCATATCTCCTTCATGGTTGGTTGATGTTCCCTTAGATTCTAAGTGTCAAACTCACTTTCTTATTCATTCTTAGTTATCGAATAATTCATAAGTCCACTTCTTTCGATGAAAGCTTACATAGTTACCCCATAACTCTTAAAGGTAAGGCATGCATAACCACTAATTCCAACAACTGCACAATCCATAAGAACAATATATTGCACAACACATGTCGATAGTGAGTGCACATTTTCATTGAGAGTATTCCTCACTTTGATTGCAATTGTACTTCTATTTCGGTAAGTTTGTTTTATTTTTCACTCTCGCCCACCTTTTTTTGTAAATGTGTCTTTCACTTTCGTAAATGAATGGAGGCTGATGGAAACTCCATTCATTTCATTCTTATTCTCTTGAGATAATGTTAGAGAGATTTGTAGTGAGAGGATAATGAAGAACATCAGCTTCAAGTTGGAGGACACCATGGTGAAAATTCATATGGAAAAGTAATCAGCGAAGAATAGGATTGAAGTGTGCATTGTGCATATTGACTATCATTAAGTTGATTATAGATTAATTAATACTTAGAGATAAGATGTGTAATGCGGGCATTCAATAGGCTCATAACTTGCTCTATAGCGTCCAATGTTCAAGTCAGTTGAAATCATTTTCGCATTAAAGTGAAATGCAATGAGAAGTCTATGGAATGGGATTCTACTTCATTATTTTTATTTAATATATATATGTATATATTTTTAATAGGGCACTATTTCTAATAATCTATGAATAAATAAAGTACTAGCTTTTTTATTGTTATTAGATATATTTATAATTATTTTATAAAATTATAAAATAAAAATAAATTATTTCTTTTTATTAGAGTGAGGGAGTATGAGTCATTATTTTTATTTAAAAATAAAATATAGTACTCATCTAGAAAAAATTGAGTGAATATATTACTTGGAATAGTATACTATTTATAATAATCTATAAAAAAATTATACAAAGTAATAGATTTTCATTGTGGTTAGATGTGATTGAGTGTTGGATAGTTTTATTTCATTATATTGAAGAATATTTATATTTTATAAAAAAAAATTATAATTATGACCAATAAGAGTCTTATATCATTTTACTGTGAATTATATCCATAAAAGCCAACAAGTCAAGAGGGTGTAGTTCATGTGGCAGAGACGAGTGGCTATTATGCTCTCCATAGGGTTCCAGTCTTACCAAAATTGATATGCTCATAGGTTAATCTAGACACATGTGAGGTTTCCATGGATGTAACTAGTATCTATCTTTATACAATAAACCTAAAAAAAAAAAACAAACTTCCTGAAAAAACCCTAAAGTGACTGACCTGAGCTTTCAGTTACGAAGTAGGAAATTGGAGATCATTGAGCATGAATGAGGATGATTCTATCATATGATGCAAATAGGTTGTTAAGAGCCCATCAGAGAGCATTGAGAGGCCAGTTGTCTCCTAACGTGTTGAGAGAGCTTGTGAGAGCCAATTTCCATGGTTAGCGACAATACAGTGGCCATTGCAATAGGAATTTCCTTATAGGGAAAATCATGAGTGGTCAAAATTAATAGTAAAAAATCACTACAGCAAGGAGGGGCCTGAGAGGAGAGAACCCTTAAAAAAATCCCTATAAAATGTTCCATCAAACAATTACAACCTAACAAACTAAACAAAGAGAGTGTTTCAAAAAAAAGTCCCCACATTTACTATGGCACAATAAAGAATTTCGTAAATCAAATTTAAAACCTCTAATAAATCTTAAACCTTCTTAAGAAAATACTTGCAAAACATTGAGTTGACAGTAAATGGATCAAACTCTTCAGCTGATGAGTTTCTCCATACTTTATAGATTAATGTTGTGGTTGTTTCTGCAGCTTGTTGAGAATGAAGTTCCACCACCACTGTTGAACCCTGTCTCTAATAGATGCTTCCAGTAGGCGCTCCACATAAAAAGTATGATCAGGGGCATTATATGGTGCTCTTTCAGTCCTCTAATGGAATCCCAATCCATATTTTCCTCTGCCACCGCCTCTTCTTCAGTGATGGGTTTCACCATACTTCATGTATTAACATTGTGGTTGTTTTTGAAGCTTGCAGAGAACAAAATTCCTCCACCACTTTTGAATTTTGTTAAATATTTCTCATTGCCAACAGATGGTTGGGATTTTCAAATAATAGAGCAAAGTTGGTGGGGATGATGACTACTATCGTATAGAAAGAGTATAGTATATACTGATTTGTGGAGGTGCCCTGAAATCGTAACAATGAGATTCTTGAGAGGTCAGTGCTGCAGGATGCATGGGCGTAATGGCATGCATCTGCAAGATTATTTTCTGCAACTGGTAACTCGAAGGAGGAAATTTGGAATTGCCTTATTTTTTGCAAGATTAGTTTTTACAGTTGAGAATTGGATGGAGTAAATTTGGAATCACCTTAGTTTCTGCAAGATTAGTTTCTACAGTTGAGAACTAGGTGGAGGAAATTTGGAATCACCGAAGTGAGTCACAACTGTCACCTGTTAGTGGAATTCAAATTGATGGCTGGGCATGATCCAATCGTCTAACAAAGCATCTAATGGCACATATTCTGACATAAAGGCAGCCAGGAAAGTTGTTTTCAAATAAATACGCCTCACGGTGTAATTATTTTATAAAATTATAAAATAAATTATATATAGTAGTAGATTTCCATTTCTAATAGATATCTTTTAGTTTTGGATAGTTGTGCTTCATTACATTGAAGAATAGTTATATTTTAGTGATTGAAAATAGATGGATGTTTTTAATTTTGAAATATGTATTTGTAATGCAAATGTCAATACAATAAAATTTATTTCTTTATTCAAATTATAACATAATTTTTTCCACAATTCTTTTGGTAAACATAGGAAACTCTACTTATTCCATTTGGTTGAGAAATACGATGATAAATGCTGCCCCAAAATCCTTTTAGTGTAAGGTTACTTATACTAAGAAAGTACTAAATATTTTATGGTTGGGATGGGAATTCCAAATGACGATTCTATAAATTAATCTTGAGTAATGGTTAAGTTTAAATCATGGCATATTCCTTCCTTTCAAATATTTTATAGTATATTTTGGTATAGAATAGGTGCATAGTTTGTATGGATTGCAATCCAATATGCTCTTAAATGAAGCAACTTAGGTTTTACCCACAGAAGAAGAGGATAATTTTAGATCTTCTAGTTGGTAATTTTCTTCATGCTTTTAGATATTGACTTCATTTGGTCTCATCTTATCTATACACTCAGGGTTGGTTTAGTTAAGTTTTATAAATTTTTGGGTTATATGGGTCATTCTTGGAAAGAAAATATTAATATTTTCCCTCCTTAATTCATCATTTAATTAATCTCCTTACATCGAGAAGAACCTTTCGTCTTGCTAGCTATGTTCCTCATATTTGACACCATCCCATGTTTTGGTCATATTAGTCCTAGTTTTCCTTTCCTAATTCCATGGTATTCCCTAATTCGGATGCGTATATTCTCATCTTTATGGTGGTGGGAGGAGTTATTGTACCAACCCTCATTAAAATTCCATGTAATAGAAGTCAATAAAGGTAAATAATAACCAAGGTCATAAGACACATATTCCAAGCTGAATGTTGGGAAAAACATCCTAGTGCAGGTGTTCATATGGTTTATTATGGCTACGGAAATTGGAAGAGGAAATGGCTAAGGCCTTAGAAAGGAAAAGTGGCATTTGTTTATGAAAATAATTCAAAATAGGAGAAAAGGGAGGTGAAAGGTCAAAAGTTTCATGTGAGGAGGAAAATGAAGGAAATTAATGGAAAATAGGAGAAAAATTAGGTGAAAGGTCACAGGTTGCATGTGAGGAGGAAAATGAAGGAAATAATGGAAAACGAAGAAAATAGAGACCTCATTAATAGAAAGGCTTCTGAGGACCAGTTGATGGTTTTTTCTCAGTGAAGTTTTGGAGCTCTCATTATTCTCTCTCTCTCTCTCTCTCATACTCTTGGATACCTATAGTTCTTGGAACACCCTTGGAGAGTGTCGCATACTTGGATATTTGGAGAAAGAAGGAAAATGAAGAGCACGAAAGCGCAATAGGACATCAAGATTAGCAACTACAAGGGATTTTGTTTGCAAGTAATAAGTTGCATGTATGTTCTCCTCGCTAGTTTTGGAATGCATGGAATATGTGTTTGGTACCTTAGTCATGTTATGTCATTGGCATGGAGGATTTCCTTGATTGATAGTGGATTTTCTTAGCCTTTCCATTTCTTGGATATCCACAGTGTTTTTGGTTCATTTCGTTGTTTGTTTTTCTCGTTGGTTCTCATTTTCTTGTGGATATGGGTTTAGTTATTAGTTGATGGAAGGATTGGCTGGAAAAATTCTTTGGAAGCCCTGTAACAACTCAGGTTGATTTAATAGTCCTGGAATCCCTAGTTGGAAAAATGATCTAGAAGCCCTTGGTGGGTTGAGTTACTAGTCCTCGAACCCTTGGTTGTACAAAGACTATGGAAGTCCAACACAAATTGTGGGTTGATTTGGTATTCATGGAAGCATTGGTTGGAAAAAACTCTCTGGAGCCCTAGACAACTTGGGTCGAGACCAATATTGATGTTGTTCGTGAGGTGGAATCACTGGTTAAGGGTTGTTGTGGTTGGGCCTTTGGAAGCCCTGGTTTCATTTTAATTGATGATTTTTATGATATTCCACATTCATGGCTGGAATATGGCACGAGGGTGACTAGGTGAGAAAACATTTGGCTCATCCATGTCTATGGTATTTTCTGTGTACATTGGTATGGTTGATGCTTTCATGCTTGAGTTCATGGTATGTGTAGCGATATGGTCATGCACTAGACTCTAACTAGAATGATGTTTATGTGTTCATATACCTATGTTTTATATGCATATATGTTGTTAGGATTATATCTATACATTTATTACTCCAGCTGGCTAATATTGCAGATGAGATATCCTTCCCTAATTATGCTAAGGTACGTTGGTTTAGCTAACATGATATTCCATGTAGGAAGAAATCAAATATGACTATCAATATGGTAAACTACAAAGATTTCCCCTATGAATCAGATGAGAAACATGGTGTTGGGAACTCTTCTGACTTAGGAGACACACTGAGAAGTTTGAAGGAAGAAATAAGGATTTGTATATAGATAATGATAAAATCATACAAGAACACGAGAACAAATTAGAAATTAATGCAATAATTCTTCAGAGTTCGTCAGAATTACATAAAAAAGGACCACTCTAGATCAACTCTAGATAGGAGGATGGGACTAATTGGGCATATGGAAGCATGTATCATGATGGTCACAGGCTAGATAGTGATGAAACAATTAGAGATGGAAGGTTCTTGGAAACTTTGGATAAGAGAGGTGATAAACATGGGTATTATTCTAGTTCTGGTTCTGACAGGCATTATGATTGTCATCATTATCATCCTTATAGGAGGAGTGAGAGGGGATATTTTTTGGATGATTTTAAGAAAAAATATCCACCCACATTTGATGGAGAGATGAATAAATCATAGGATGCAAAGGCATGGTTTCTTCGTATGAGGAAGTTCTTTAGGTTGCATGATTACTCAGAAAACAATAAGTTAGAATAACTACATTCAACCTCAAAGTTAAAGAAAATATTTGATGGTAATATGTGAAAAATGTCATGGATATTTATGCGAAGGAATTGAATTGGAGTGAGTTAGAAAGACTATTATAGAAGAATTATCTATCATAGACATACTATGATGAGAGGGAAAAACATTTTTATGAGCTAAAGATGGGATTTATCACCGATGAGGAGTACACTAACAAATTTCTAAAGTTGTTTAGG
Organism: Pinus albicaulis; assembly: GCA_034641835.2. Lineage (NCBI taxonomy): Eukaryota > Viridiplantae > Streptophyta > Pinopsida > Pinales > Pinaceae > Pinus > Pinus albicaulis. The sequence goes on along the minus strand of CM076582.1, from coordinate 1,341,356,761 downwards.
TATGTGCCTTACCTCAAGGAGGAGAAGGCCAAGATTCAAAGATTCATTAGTGTGTTTCTGATTGAATTTGAAGATAGGATTGAGATTGATTAGACTAGATCATTGGAGGAGGCCATCCGGAAACTAAGGAATTGTTATCATAAATCGAAGAGAAAATATAAGGCAAAGCTGAACTAGAATGGTAATGATAATAATAAAGGAAGATGGGACAGGAAGTGAGCAAGACCTCAGGATACAGTTAACAAGTAGAATGTTTCACCACCTAAGAATTTCAATACATCAAGCAAAGGAGAGGGACTTCAACATGGGGAGTTGAATAAGAATGAAGGTTGGAAGCCTTTATAGTGTTGGATTTGTGGAAAATATCAACGGAAGGGTGGTAGACTGTATATATACAATATGCAAGAGGCATAAACATTGGGAGATGTTGGACAGCGTATTCCCAAGATCTATGCAACACTGGATAACAGGAAGGAAGATCACCAGACATATATTATGAATATGGATGGTAAGTTTTGTGGTCAAGTTGTTTATATTTTTATTTACCCTGGATCAAATTATATATATGTTAATCCTCGCCTGGTGGATAACTGTGGTTTGAATAAAAAATTTCATGTAGAGTCTTGGTTAGTGAAGTTGGCTATAGGTACCAAGAAGAGAGTTCATCACTGGCTAAGAGCTTCTGCATTTGAGTTGAATTGTATGTCCCCATAAACACATTTGAATGTAGTGTCTTTGGGTCCGTACAATTTGTTTTTGGGTGCCAAGTATATTAAGTGCTTTGATGAAAATGGGGAACAAAGAGTCTTCTGGGGAAAGAAGAAAGCAACATCAGTGACAATGGTTACAGTTATGCCGATCAAGCACAGTCATAGGAAAGGTTGTCTATTGTTTGCAATGCATATTTCTAGTGACAAATGTAAGGAAGTCTACGATGTAGACATTTTGAGAATGTATCAAGTTATACAACAATTTTAGGATGTATTTCTCATAGATATTTCATAGTCTCCACCTCACAGGGAAGTAGACATTTCTATTGAGTTGGTAAGAGTGGTAGCGCCAACATCTAAGGTGCCTTACAGGATGAGCACATTAGAGTTGGTGGAGTTGAAGTTGTAGTTGAAGGAAATAGTGGAAAAGGGATATATTTGACCAGTTTTATCACCATGGGGCGCACCGATATTGATTGTGAAGAACATATATGGTACTCTAGTGGAATATGCATTTATTATAGGCATACATACAAAGTGACCATAAAGAACAAGTATCTATTGTTGAGGATTGATGACATGTTCCATTAGCTGAAGGGACCGACAATGTTATTGGAGATTGATCTCAGATCAAGATATCATCATGTGTGTATTAAATATGTTGACATTCACAAGACATCCTTCCAGACTATGTATGGGAATTATGATTTTTTTGTAGTTTCTTTTGGCTTGACTAATGCTCTATTTAGATTTATGTCTTTGATGAATAGTTTGTTATTTTTTTCATCGATGATATATTGGTATATTTAATGAATAATATCATGTCGAACATTGAGTAGCAGTGTTTAGATTGTTCAGACACCATTTTTTGTATGCTAATCTTAGAAAATGCAGTTCCTTTCAAACCGAGGTGCATTACTTTGGATATGTTGTTTCCAAGGAAGGCATAATAGTGGATTTAGAAAAATTAGGGCCATCATGGAGTGGGTAGCTCCTAAGAATTTGCATGAGGTAAGGTCCTTCATGGGGTTAGAAGGATATTACAAGACGTTCCTTAATAAATTCTCAGAGATTGCTTATCCTATCACATCATTGCAAAGGAAAGGTAAAAAGTTTTAATGGAAAAAGGAATGCGCGGCCAGTTATGATCAAATTAAGCAGTTGTTGACACATGCTACAGTGTTAAATATCATAGATTCAGACAAGGAGTTTGTGGTATGTATAGATGCTTGTAAGAAAGGGCTTGGTGGAGTCCTTATGCATGAAGGGTACGTTGTATGCTATGAGTCACAAAAACTGAATGAGCACGAGCAGAACTATCTAATTCATGATCTTTAGATAGCAAAAATCATACATGCATTGAAGATTTTGAGACTCTATCTTCTTTGAAGGAGGTTTGTATTTATGAGTGATCAGAGTGGATTGAGATATTTTTTTGACCGACCGAATACGAGCGCCATTCAGTCTAGATGGTTAACCATGATCGATGAGTTTGACTTTGAGACCAAGTATATTAAAGGCAAATAGAATAGGGTTTTAGAGGCTCTTAGAAGGTGGATAAAGGTGAATCATATATCAACTATGAGTTCCTATGGGACAAATATATAAGATAGGATCCTGCATGTAGGTCAGAAGTGTTTTATGGAAATACAAACCTACAGATAAGTATGCTTTCCCTAATTAGGTGGTTCACTTAGAACAATAGAAAGAAATATATCTGATATTTTCCTTAACGTGAATAGATAAAGGGAGACAAAACTGATTGTAATATGTTCGCTTTCCCTCACCTCCATTATTTGCTTTTTTCGCTTTCAATCGAACTTAACTTGCTTGATTGATACCTAGCATGGCAAGAAAAAGACAAAAAAGACATAAAATCAGTACGATATATTCAAATTAAAGAAATTGTATAGATTAAACTCACTAATACATATATAACATCATTGACACATGCATCAGGAAAGGAACAAATGTATTTATTATGAATTAGAAGGAATAGTACAACCAATTGATCGATTCATCCTCACTCATCCACATTGAGTCCCATCATCATCACATCCATCATAAAAAATCCAAAAACATCACATTACATGCACACACCTTCAAGAGTTGATATCCAACCAGCATAACTCTACTTAACACAAATTATTTCTTTCTTGTGCACTATGTTCAGTGCTCTATCTATAAGTAGATGAAGGTACTTTGAAATAAATGAATCATTGAATGGATTTGATAAAAATGGATTAAGAGGTTTCCTTCTTCATGGGAATTGGATAATAAGAGGTTTAATGATTTCATGGGTTCCAAATTTGAGGTTATCAGATGAGGTGAGAGCTAGAACAACTTATATAAGCCACTAGAAGTTGGGGGGATTCCAGGAATCTAATGAAAAATTCACTCCTAGAAGACCAACACACTTCAAAGTGGGCCTAGATCCTCCGCAACACAGCCTTACATGGGAGTATATGCTTTGCAAAGTAGTTAAAGTTGTCTAGGGGTGCGTTGATGGCTTGATAGGGAACTTCAACTAGCATCTAAGAAATGTAACTTTCATGAAGGAAGACCATCAATGTGATGACTTGTTTAGGGCATTTAGAAACCAATTTAGGGTATTATAGAACATAATGAATATTTATCTATGTTTTGGGATGATTCCCAAATCGACTTGCAACAACTGCCCCCTAAATCATGAAGTCAAAAATGATAATGTTGAGTGATTTTATTTACGACGCGATAATGAGGGACTGAAGAAGACAATGACCTGCATCAATTACAATACGTTACATCATGATATTTTTTCATCTTCTACATGAATTTTTGAGGGAAGGATATCCCATACTCAAAACATAAACTATCATAACATTAGAAAGTCGTCTACAGATATAGACTATCTACAGATATAGACCTGTGATAGGATGACTATCTTAATAATTACCATCATATGGATGACCTGGTACTTCTCCTGAAATCGCAACCCAGATGGATGAAACTAGATCCAGAGTCTTCTATCTCTTTCACTCGATCACTTAAAGTATGAATCTAACCACGTGAATATGTGATATGATGTCGAACATGGGAATACACCATCTGATTACCAGCTAATGATGTCAATCATTAACAAACACGTGATCCAGGTGGCTCTAGAGACACACATAGGAGAAGTGGGTTTATGAAAGCTCAAAAATCAAAGAGTTTGGACTTATCTCAAACAAGATTCAAGTTTAATATCTCGTCGTCTTGATCACAACGGTGTGAACGGTTCGTCAAACAAAGTTCGTATGAAAAATTTAGAGCCAGTCAAAGTTCCAAGGTTGACCTAGTTGGTTTGCCCATCTATTTCACCAAGAGTGCTGCAACTCCCATGGGCTTCCCTACTTCACTCTATCAACCCGAGGTTTGTACAAACTTGGAGGTGATAGTTCTATATATATAGGAGATGCATTATGTTCATGTCATCCTCTTCTTCTTTACGATAGGGTGCTATTTATTAAAGTATGATAAAGAACTGATAAGTAAATTGCTGGAAGGAAATGACAGAAATGAAACTAAATTAATTTATAGAAAGGAAAATACGGAAATGAAACTAATTGAATGTGGAAAAAGGAAATCACAGAAAGGAAACTAATTTAATCTACAAAAGGAAATGACTGAAAAGAAGCTAAGCTAAGTTGCACCTAGCTAGACCAATCGGCTAAAATCTATTTACCATGCTATCATGCATCTAACCATGCAACTATTCATGATAAGCTAAAATTAACAATGTGTGGCTGATATTTTGGAGGAAAATGGGCTAAAGGTGCTAACGGAGGGCTCAACACATGAAACAAGGATTAGAGGTGGAAAGAGCAGGTTTAAACCTTATTAGAGATTTATTATGGCACAAAGATGCTTTGGATCAAAATGATTTAACAAGTGTGATGTTGGGGTTTCCATGGATGGATGGAAGTGTGATATGCAATATGAGATATCACAATCACAATATTTCAGAGCCAAAGGGGTAGCGGAAGTTATGTTTGGGAGTGGGAGCGAAATGTGTCAGGTGATGGGGTAGAAGTTGCGAAGTGCGAAATGCGACGGGGTAAAAACTATGATTTTTGATTTGCGATGTGGCAGAGTACGAAGAATATTGCAATCAACGTTCGAAGCGGTAAGTCTTAAAAGAAAAGGGAAAAGGTCATGAAGTACGATTTGCGATGGGTGACGTGGCAGTAGAACTAGTGGTGGAGTGCGATGACAATATCACAATCAGCATTGGGAGTGGTGAGTGTTAAAAGAAAAGGGAAAAGGTTGCAAAATGTGATTTGCGATTTGAGTTGTGGCGGAGCACGGAGGATTATCGCAGTCGGAGATTGGAGCAGTAAGAGTTAATGGTAGCTGAAGAAAAGATGAAATTTGTGATGTGGCAAAGTTATCGCAATCGGCGTTGGAGTGGTAAGTATTAAAAGAAAAATGGAAAATGTCGCGAAGTGCGATTTGCGATTTGTGAATTATGATAGTGGGAGTTTCGATGAGGAAAGGTGGAGGACAAATTTCAATGGTTTTCAAGCATTTTGTGTTAAAAATGGTAAGGCAACCGTGACCAATAATAACAAAGGAATAAGGCGGGCTGGATATTTTAAGTGTTTTTAGGGATAAAAGGTGGGTGTGGTAGTGATAATAAGCGGGAAAAAGCAGAAATGGAGGGCGTAACAATAGTGCAAATATTGTGAATACAAAGATGGAGAATGAAGTGGGGAGGCAACATAGAGCTACTCTAGGGTTTTAACAATAATTTCTGCAATCAACCCGCTAACTTATGCTTAAAGAAGAAAAAAAATGCAGTGAAAGGAAGATTGAAAATTGGTAATGCAACTCTGCTTTTAATCTCATAAATAGTGAACATAAATTAGTTTTTGGGTTTGTGAGAGGGCTTGCCCTCCTCGAGCTCTATTGACAGAGATGAGAAGGGGGTCCTGATCCATAAATTTTTTGGTCTTTCTCCTGTGTTCTATTACTCACAAGAAAATGACCTACAACAACACACTAAAATCAAAACTAAACAATAACTTGAAACATAAACGAAATTATCAGAAGTGGAACTAATGAAATGAGAGAAAGCAAAGAACAAATACAACAGAGAGGCTGAGGCACATTGATTGGGATCTAATACACAAGCCTAGCTTTCTGAAATTTAAATCATTAAAATAAAATCAGTCTGCTCATTTCATAAAATAATAGCCTCATACATTTCTAAAAGTTTGATCACTGAGTAAAATAATAAAAAGCTTAATAGCTTGCAACAAAGTTCAGACCCTTTCGAGCTCTAAATTTTCTCTATATATTCCACAGGGCAGCTACCAACAACTCCCTAGAAAATAGTGATTGAGTCCTCTTGACTCCATGTAAAAAAATATTGAGTGCACTCCTCTTTGAGTTGCTTGCCTGCCTCTGGAACTCGAATTGCTGGAGAGAATCCTTAGGGATCGTTTGGCTACCTTTGCAATTTGAATTGCTTGAGAGAATATTTGGGATCCTTTGGCTGCCTTTGTGAGTTAAGGAGGGTGGAAAATCCTCTTATAATTTCTCCTTGCTGTCTCCTCCAAGTCTTAATGATAAAATCCCTATAAAAAAGCTAATAATTCATGATTTTATGCACTCAACCTCATATTAGGAACTTAGAGTATGTTAGCCTTAATCACCACCTATTCTAGCATCATAAAACCAAATAATAATAAAAATGAAAGAAAAAAAATATCTAAGAAGGAAAAAGGTTGACCATTAACCCCTCCAAATATGTCTAATGATGGATCTCATCATCACCCCCCCCCCTCGCTGAATGGTTTCTCATCCTCTGAGCAACTTATCCTCCTCCTGCATTTCCTTTAAGGCTTTGACATCCCCCCTAATTTCTTGAGGAATAAATGTGGGAGTTCCCGCAAGGGCGTAAAAACCATTATTCTTTTTTGCATTCTCCCATTCTCTCTCTTGTGCATCTATGTCCTTTTCATCATTAAACTCTAGCAACAAAGGTGGGCTGAGCTTTAGTCCCAACTATTGGATATTTTTAGCCTGCATGGCCCTCTTGTATAATGGTTCCCTTTCCAATCCACCCCTCAGTATTTCTAGAGTATGGTACACCCTATTCTTGAGGCTGTGAGGGAGGTTGTTTCATCTCCTCTGGTTGTCCATAATGCACTCATCTTCTATCTACCTAGAAATATCATAAAATTGGCCTTTTACTTGTGTTTGAGTCTGAAGGTAGCTTTCAACTAGCGAAGGGTCCCTTTGAATCCCTTGACGGTTAAGGATGACTCCTCTTAGGTTGAACAATTCCAGTATGATATGTAAGGGTTCTCTATTTCTTCTTCTCATGACTTTCCATATATGTTTTGATCTAGTGTCCTCATTCATCATCAAAGACACTAAAGCCATCAACTGCGTATCCCCGATTGTAGGATTGAAGTCGAAGTATCCAGATTTATGAGGACAAGGTTATACACATAAAACTCTTCCATATTTGCGTGATCAGCCATGTTAGCTTGCTTGTAGAAATCCGCGAATTTCCTACAATCTTGGAAAGGTAGGTATCCATGGGAGGCTAGAGTTTTGATTTGAAATAGGAGCCATTGCTCCTTGAGGTACACAACATATTGGGTGAAAATGTGAAGTTGGGTTACACGTTTTTCCCTTTTTTGAGAAAACAATTTCATTTTTTTCTGTTCTTCAACTTTCTACAAGCCAAAACAAATTTTCTGTTTAGAATTTCATTTTGCGATAAGAATAAAAGTTGTCAGAAATTTTATTAGCTTTCTATTACTTATTTTTTGGAATTTATTTATACACATTTGACATCTCAACTTAGAATTTTTTTTTTACTGTGTTTTTTTTAACAATAAAAGGTTTCATAAGAAGTCATGTTAATATGCATTGTTGTATTCTTTGAAAATCTGTGCTTTTAAGAAAAAAAATGTGTTGCAACAATCTAGATAGAGTCCACTTTGGTTTCATTACATTTACAAAGCCAATTGATGGATATCATAATTACTAGAATTTTTTGAACTAGTCCAGTATGAAAAAACTGCATATTTTGAATATGTTTCAAGACGTACAAAATTTCTTAACATATAAGTTATAAACTAAAAATCTAAAAACTAGACATTGCAGACCACGGACCAACGTAACGCACCATAATTTTTTCAATTTTTTTACAGTGTATTTTGGATGATACAAAATTATGATTTCACTAAATCATAATAACCTTCAGAAATTGTTTACACCCATTTTATTACAAAATTAATTAAAATTAGTAAATATTTATGAAATTCCATAAAAGTTATATTTCCTGAAAGTAGATTGAATTCTAAAAATTCTTTTCTAGGTTCTAACAGTTAATTCAGAAATTTTCATGGAGTTTAATCAGTCCAAAGTTGAAGATATGTATTTAGAGCTTGGTTCTGCATAATTGTAGAAGTGTTAGTTCGGCCAAAATCTTAAAAAAAGTTCGGTCAAATTTTTTTTTGCGCCGACGGCCTGTCAAGTCTAACGACATAAAATTTTGGCCGAAATTTTTATAAAAGTTTAGTCGAACTTGTATCTGACTTTGTTACGGTCGGAAAATACAATGAAACCCATCCAAAAAAACATTTCACAACAATATAAATTCATGTAAAAGCATTCATTATGTTCACATAATTTCGCACATTTGGTATGATTTTGGAAAGAATTGTTTTGGATTTAAGGACTTTTCTTGGAGGTACATTCAAAGGACATTTTTGCAAAGCATTGTTTTCGGTTTAAGGAATTTTCTTGGAGGTACATTCAAAGAAATTTTTTGCAAAAGATTGTTTTGAGTTTAAGGGCTTTTCTTGGAGGTACATTCAAAGGACATTTCTTGGAGGTATGTGATACATTTTTTTGATGTTTTTTGGGTTTCATTTTTAAGGTATTTTGTTTTTAGAGGATTTGGACTTAATTTTCATTGTTTTTAGAGGTTTTGGGCTTAATTTTCAAAGGACTCTTTTCACGATTAATTTCGAAATAACTCTTTTTAAGCTTAATATTCAAAGGATATTTTTTGGAGGTATTTTTTTAAGTGATATTTTTTTAGAGGCATTTTTGAAGAATTTTTAAATGTGGCATTTTTTAACAAGTTGGAATTAATTTTCAATGCACATTTTTTGGAGGTATTTTTTGAAGTGACATTTTTTAGAGTACGTGTTTTGCGTTGAAGTAAATCTTTTATAATGATTTTTAAAAATGAGTTTTTGTCTAAATTTTTAAATGAATTTTTTTTACAGGACTTGGAAGGAAATATTTTGAGATTCGTTTCATTTTTATAAGACATTTTTTTCTGAGATTTTTTAAAATAAGTGTTTTGGATTGAAGTATGTATTTTTTTCAAAATTTTTAAAATGATTTTTTTTTAAAATTAAATCTTCTGTGATGTTTTTTTAATTGAGTTTTTGTCTAAATTTTTGAAGGAATAGTTTTGAAATTCATACTCTATTATCATGGGAAATCCAAGGAATTGCACGAGAAAATATGATTGAAAAAGAGAACCTAAGGAACGTAGAGAAGAGACGAGAGAATCTCCAAAAATAAAGAGAGAAGCACTCTCAAATATTGAAAGGGAAAATCAACCTCAACTAGAAGTTGAAGCAGGTATGTAAATGTAAATATTATGAATTTGATATTTAAAATTTTCCTAGTATAAATGTGAAGCTTAATTTTTATTTGATGAAATAATTTGAAAAATATTTTGCAATGTAAAAAGAGAGAGATATTGTTCAAAACATTGATGATGAGATACAAAATTTTGAAACAGAAAGTGAAAGAGATATTGAACCAATGATTAAATATGGTGAAAATGTTGACAGAAATTCAAGTGAAGAAATTGAATCACAAGGTATCTATATATATGTGTGTGTGTGTGTGTGTGTGTGTGTGTGTTGAACACATGCACATATTATTGAAATTATACATATTTATTACTTTAGTTATTTATTGAATATGTAAACTTATTATGTACTATTCATTCGAATATGTACTTAAGTTTTAAAAAAAAAAATTTATAACACAACATTACTTCAGATGCCAAATGTAGTTCAACCATCCAAAAATTAACTTTTAAAAACAAAACAAACTATAACATAAAATTACTTCTCATGCCAAATGTAGTTCAAGCATCCAAAAATTGAGTTTTTTCAAAAGCAAAACATTAATATAGATCACAACATTACTTCACATGATGTAGTTGAACCATCCAAAACATCAGTTATAAAAACAAAACATTATATATCACAAGTATCAAACATGCCAAATGTAGCACAACCATACCACTTTAAAAATAAAACAAGTTATTTCACACGACGTTACTTCACATCACATACCAAATGTAGTTCAACCATCCAAAACGCGAGTTTTAAAAACAAAACAAATTATATATAACTTTTTAACATTACTTCATATGCCAAATGTAGTTCAACCGTCCAAAAATTAAGTTTTAAAAACATTAGATATCACATTCACATGTACCAAATGTAGCTCACATAAAATATGTCCAAAATTTGTAGCTCTCACAGGTATTAAGTATCAAGTTATATATGACTATATCTAGAGAAGACTATATAAAAAAGGTAAATTTAAGACTAAATCTATTGAAAATATAATTTTTCACTTGTGCATGTGCATCATCCATCAAATACAGATGGATGTAGTGTCTTTCCCAACAAAGTCACAATCCTTGAGCTATCCTGTGAATCATGGGAAACCTATACACAATGTGTACAAATGTTAAAATTTAATGATTTAAAACTGAGTGAGAATATATAGAACTTCATGTGAAAAAAAAAATAAAAAATAAAGTCATGCAATACCTCATGAGATTCCATCTCCATTTGTTTCTTTTCCACTACAACTACCCCCATAGGAACATCTCTAACAGTAAACTGTAAAATAAACATGTATAGTTATATATATTAAAAATTTTCAAATGAAAATGCATATATAAACTTACAACTTTTGAAATTAAAATTAAAAATAAAATTAGACAACTTGTTCAAATGGTTGAAATGGTGTGGATGTTCCTATCTCCATCGCTAGAGTGCGTGGAGAAAATAAATCCTCTATAGAAACCTAAAATTAAAAAAATTTAAAAGTATAAACTAACTCAAGATCAGTATATCAATTTATAATAAAATTTTTAAACTTAAATTTATCAACTGTAACTTAAAAGCATATATTTAAGTGAAAAAATGAATAATTATGTTGGTGGATTTGGAAAATCTCCTAAGAGAGGCTCCAAAAGAAAATTTCCAAAAACCTAAAATTCAAAAATTTTAAAATAACTCACCTTCTTCCATCTTCCATTGGAAAATTCAAGATGTCAGTCAGTAGATGCCCCATCGCGTTTCCCGAGCCATAGGCGAGGATGAAATGTGGACAAATCCGCGAGAACTTCTTGAAGCTTTCGGCACAAACTTCATTATCACAATACAGGTCTCTACACTTGGGATCTGCACACTTTACAGCCACATCAGAAGACGAATTTCTTCGAGGAAAGACTGTACTATATCCATTGCACTTGTTGCATCTATAATTTCTGGTGCAGCCTACCCACACCACATTACTGCTTGTGTCCATCATGAGCAATAGTTGTTGTGTAGGAGTACCCACTGATAATTTCATGTAATACTCGATGATGTTGCTAGAATAGTAGAGAGGCTTCTCCACTGTGATCTTGTTTGTAGACACGATCTTCATCCTCGTCTTCATGTGGAGGCTCACGGACATTCCATTCATTTCATTCTTATTCTCTTGAGACAATGTTATAGAGAGTTGCAGTGAGAGGATAATGATGAACATTAGGTTCAACTTGGAGGCCACCATGGTGAAAATTCATAGGGAAAGGTGATCGACGAAGAATGGGATTGAAGTGCGCATTGCACGTATTGACTATCATTAAGTTTATTAGTGATGTGTAATGGTGGTGTTCAATGGCCATTGGCCTCATAACTTGCTATATATCGTGCAATGTTGATGTCAGTTGACATTATTTTTGCATTAAAGTGCAGTCCAATGGGGAGTGTGCATATATATATATATATATATATATATATATATATATATATATATATATATATATGCAATAGGACACTATATCTAATAATTTATAAACAAATAAATAGGACAGTACTTCTAATAATCTATAAATAAATAAAGTACTATATTTTCATTGATATTAGATATATTTATAATTATATAATTATATCCTCCGTCTTCCAGTGGCAAAGTCAAGATGTCAGCCTGTAAATGCCCTGTCGTGTTTCCAATGCCATAGGTAAGGCCAAACTGTGGACAAATCTGCGAGCACTTTTGGAAGATTTCGATGCAGCCATCATTCTCGTGCAATGCAATGAAATCACTGCCACATTAAGTGCAATGCAATGGGGAGTCTGCCTCATTATATTTTTATTTAAAAAAATACACATTATATATATATATATATATATATATATATATATATATATATATATAGCACATTACTGAAAATTTATATATATAAATATATTTATTTTCCCTACTTGATTCATCATTTACTTTTTCTCCTTGCGATGAAAAGCCCCTTCAGTATTTGTAGCTATGTTCCTAATCTTTGGCACCACCCTATCTTTTGGTCAGATTAGTCCTAATTTTCCTTTCCTAATTCCATGGTATTCCTTGATAAGGATTCCTATATTCTCATCTTTATGGTGGTGATATGAGTTACTGGGGAAAAGGTTTCCAGAATTATGTAAAAGCTTAAACCATTACCCTACCCTTAAAATCCTACCATCCATTGGAAATATGGACCTTTCTAGCTTGCAAGCTCTTCCTCAAACAAAAATTGTGGGATGTCTTTTCCCTTTTTTATTTTGTGGGTATGTTTTCTTTTCCATCCCTATTTTAGGTGGCCTTGCATTGATTCCTTGTTATATTTTATTTTTAATCATGAAACATTATACAAGCTATCGGTTCTATATTACCTCAACAGTAAAAAAATATTCCTCTCTACAAGAAAGCTTATCCCCCCAACAAAAGTATGGTTTTAGATTTCCACTATTGGAATAAAACCAAAATACATCTACATGATGGGGGACCCTCCTCCTCATGAGAAAGGCCTAACAATCCATGAGAATGATGGTTACTTCATTCAACCAAAGTGAATATAGATTTATTATCCAATTAAGTCACACAGTTTTTGCCAAACCATGACTCAAACCAAACAACACTTTGTAAAAGAAGCCCTAAAGGTAAGCACACACAAACCAAGATATTGAAGAGTGATCTTCTCGCTACTTAAATATGATTGATCAGGGCATAGCACTATAGGGAAGATATAGTTGGGACAATTATAATAATGAACTACTTAATGACCCTTTTAAACTTGGTCCAAGCTTGCACAATCAAACATCATGAGGGGATCACAACTGAGGAGGATCAGTTGAGCTTCCTTGAAATCCTCCTCCAGAAAAAAGAGCACAAACCCCTCCCTATCACCCTATCTAAAAGATTTGAAAAAAAGGATTCCATGGTTACCATCAATAATAACATGTCATGAGGGGATAATTTCCAACCAATTTCACATGCAAGGGTAGGAAAAAATATCCTGAAACCCACTTCATAGATCCCTCCAAATGAGGTCTTCTCCTCCCAAGTGGCCCCCAAGTGATACAACAAAAATGCTATTAACATTGTTTGTAATATATGAAAAATTTTCAATCCATGCCACCAAGACTAACGATGTGGTTTATCTCACTCCATTAGCCTTAAGTGTGACCTCATGATTAACATATTTTCATTGCAACAAACACCCTCCAAAAGTTTTCTTACACTTAGATTTTGGAGCCTACTTGTGATTCTAGGATATGTCGTTCCTTGATAGTTCATATATCCTTCATGGTTGGTTGATGTTCCCTTAGATTCTAAGTGTCAAACTCACTTTCTTATGCATTCTTAGTTATCGAATAATTCACAAGTTCACTCCTTTCGATGAATGCTTACATAGGTACACCATAAGTCTTCAAGGTAAGGCATGCATAATCACCAATGAAAACCACTGCACAATACGAAGCACAATATATTGCACAACATATGTCGATAGTGAGTGCATGTTTTCATTGAGAGTATTCCTCACTTTGATTGCAATTGTACTTCTATTTCGGTAAGTTTGTTTTAGTTGTCACTCTCGCCCACCTTTTTTCGTAAATGTGTCTTTCACATTCGTAAATGAATGGAGGCTCATGGACACTCCTTTCATTTTATTCTTATTATCTTGAGACAATGTTAGAGAGAGTTGTAGTGAGAGGATAATTAAGAACACCACCTTCAAGTTGGAGGCTACCATGGTGGAAATTCGTAGGGAAAAGTAATCAGCGAAGAATGGGATTGAAGTGCGCAATGCGCATAGACTATCATTAACTTGATTAGAGATTAATTAATAATTAGAGATAAGATGTGTAATGCTGGCATTCAATGGGCTCAGAACTTTCTCTATAGCGTGCAATGTTGATGTCAGTTGACATCATTTTCGCATTAAAGTGCAGTGCAATGAGGAGTCTATGGAATGGGATTCTACTTCATTATTTTTATTTAATATATATTTTTAATAAGACACTATTTCTAATAATCTATGAATAAATAAAGTAGTAGGTTTTTTATTGTTATTAGATATATTTATAATTATTTTATAAAATTATAAAACAAAAACAAATTATTTCTTTTTATTGGAGTGAGGAGTATGAGTCATTATTTTTATTTAAAAATAAAATATAGTATTCATCTAGAAAAAAAGTAATGAATATATTACTTGGAATAGTATACTATTTATAATAATCTATAAAAAAAATTATACAAAGTAATAGATTTTCATTGTGGTTAGATGTGATTGAGTGTTGGATAGTTTTATTTCATTATATTAAAGAAAATTTATATTTAAAAAAATATATATATATATAATCATTTTATAAAATTAAATAATATATATAATTAAATGTTAGTGATTGAAAATAGATACATGTCTTTAATTTTGAAATATGTATTGGTATTTCAAAGATCAATACAATAAAATAATGTTATTTTTTTATTCAAATTATAATATACTCACTACTTCGAGGCCAACGTAATAGAAAGTGAAAAAAAAGGAGTAGTCTAGCAAGGCCGCGATTTGGGCCGGAAACCCCGCGCGTCGGAAAAATTCAGCTGCCTGTTAACGA